>VDFB02352513.1:0-286377 GCA_007258455.2 Sequoia sempervirens
TTGAAACTGATTAAAGAAAAATATTCACAAAAACTATCTAACCAAGTGGAAGCACTAGATATCAGAGTTATAAATCTAAATTTGAAAGAATTGGAATTTTATCTTTCAAGGAAAAAAAGTTATGCGTTATACGGTGTGCATCACTTTTTAAAAATGTTGTTTTTTGAAAAAACCAAATTTTGTGGGAGATGGAAAAAGAAGTGTAATATGATTCCAAAAAAATTGAAAAAAATATTTTTAGAATCTATAGACAAAATATGACAAGACTCTAGTTTGCATCATCTTCAAATTCCTTACGGTTTAATCGCTATAGGCGCCCGAATGTGGAGATTGTGTTAAAAAAAAAATATTAGTGTCCAGTTTGGCCAAAAATTGTAAACCACTATTGTGGGATCACCCACTAAGGAGTCACATCAAGAGGTCACATCAAGGAATATTAAAATATTCTTCTAAAAGCTTGTTGGACACTCTTCTTGGGTCTTTCTAGAAGATCAAGGAGTTCTTTATAAAGGGGAGTTGAGAGCTCATTTGATATGCTTGGTTGGAGAGAAATTGATATTGCTTTTCAGTCTCTACTAGAGATTGGATTTCTTGGGGCTTTGGGGACAAAATCCCTCATTGCTAGCTTCTTCTTCGCTATTGAAACATACAATTAGGAAGATTTTAATATAAAAATCAAATTTCTATTATTGGCTGAAGATTTATTATATATTGGAGACTTCGTTGTAGCTAGAGATTTCTTGTATTTTGGAGTCCCATTTGCACATTTGAAAGGGGTTAGTGAAAGTGTAACTAGTTTTCAGATTATTTGTTGTGCTAAATCTTCATGTGTTGGTTGTACACTTTTTAGCTAGTTGTACATTTCCCTCTTGCTGGTGTTCATCCATACACTAGAGTTTGATCATTGTGGTTGTTGGTTGGAGGTTTATTGGAGGCATTTTGGAGAAGGAAACAG
This sequence comes from Sequoia sempervirens, assembly GCA_007258455.2. Lineage (NCBI taxonomy): Eukaryota > Viridiplantae > Streptophyta > Pinopsida > Cupressales > Cupressaceae > Sequoia > Sequoia sempervirens. The sequence goes on from VDFB02352513.1 coordinate 956, forward strand.
GCTGCAAGTGTTCTTGTATTGCAGTGAGTTCATGCGTTGATGGGTGTATTTTCTGAGGCATTTGGAGACCATTTTGTACTACAGTAGACATAAATTCATTGTTTCATTTTATGGGTATGTCTGATTTAGATAATAGACTATATTTCATGATCTGGGTTGTCTTTACTTTGTCAAAAAATTGAATATTTAATCCTAGGGAAAAATCTAGAATTTTTAGCTATATTCCTCATTGTAATTTCCAATTGTCAGTTTTAAATGTTGCAATATATTTCCTATTGTTACTACATTATTTGGAATGGTCAAACTTTAAAAAAATGTCCAAAAAGAACACACAAAATGCACTAGGTGACAACTAAACTACAAAAACCCAATTTATGAAATTACTGGATAAGAGGTGTTGTTACAATGGTATCAGAGCTAAAAATCCTGCCATCATGTTGGGGGTTCTAGTATGAACAATTCATGATATGTCAGTGAATGAAATACCACCATTAACTCATCATTACAACACTTAGAGAAATAGAGCATTCTTGAATACAAGGCCAGAAGATCACAGAGCTACAGGTGAACAGAATACAAGGAACATGGGAGAGAGAAGGGATCTAGGTGAGGAAAGGTTTCTACAGTTGTTGGACACATTAGCTCAAGGGAAGTGTTTAGCTTAATAGAGGGCTCAAGAACAGAGTCAGAGAATGGAGTTAATGATGCAAATGATAGCTAGGCAAATGGGACTGAATATTAATGCTAATATTGGTGGAGGAAACAATGGACAGAATGGAAACAATGGTCAAAATGGGGGAAACAGAGGAGGAAATGTTGGGGACAATTTCACACATGTAGCCCAACCAATCAGGACAGTGAGTTCAAGACCCTTAATACCTACATTTCCACCTAGAGTATAGGCACAACCAGAAGTTGAACCTCAGATCACTAATATATAGGACCAGCTCGAGAGAGATTGGGAAGTTGGGGGTCCCAAATTTATAGCAGCCATTACTCTCAGGGACTACATGGATTTGAGGATGAAACACAGGCCATGCACTAGTGATAGAAACCAAAATTATGAGTTGAGGAAGAAAGTGGGGAAGTTGCAATTATCATATTTTGATGCATCATGAAAGACTACAACATGTGCTTGGGTGCAGAAAGTTGACACTTATCTCCAGCTGAATCCTATGCCTAGGGAGGAAGCTATAAAATATGCAGCTACACATTTGGAGGGAGTTGCACATGAGTGGTGGCACCATGGCATAGTCACCATGGGTCATGCACAGATCACCTCGTATGTGGAGTTCACAAAGAGATTGATAGAGAGATTCAACAAGAAGGACCCGAAATTGCACTTTAAGGAGCTTGCGTAACTCAAACAGTGGGCACCTTTGGAGACTTACATTGTGAACTTTCAGAAGCTTTTAGTATTAGTTACAGATGTATCTGAATGAAGGATTTTGGTTTTGTTTATGGATGGGCTTGCGGATCCACTCAAGGGTTGGATTAAGGCTCTCAACCCACCCTCACTATAGGAAGCCATCAAGAAAGCAAGGGATATGGACTCCTCTACTTAAAAAAACAAATTTCAGTCTAAGGGGTTTCCCTCTAAGAAGGATAAGGATAGAAAACCCTTTCATAGAGATTCCCATCAGCCACGAGAAGATTTGAAAAAACTTGATAATGATCAGCTTAATGAGCTCATGAGAAAGAAACTATGTTTCCATTATAGAGAGCCATGGGACCTCTCACACAAATGTGCAGCAAAGGTTAAGGCCAAATTGATCGAGTACTTTTTTGCAGAGGAGTCAGCATCTGAGGGTTTAGAGCAGTCTTTAGAATCAGAGGAGAGTGAGGAGGAGAATGCATTAGAAGAGGAATCTGGTGATGAGAAAACAATCACATGGTTGACAGGAGTCCAAAAGGCAATTACTTTTAAGGTGTGGGCTATGATACAGGGTCAACGAGTGATCTCATTGATAGATACAAGAGCCACACATAATTTTATTGATGCTCAGTTGGTGGCCAAGAAGGGCCTACAAACTAAGCATGATGGGTTTAGGGTGATGGTGGCTAGAGGACATAAACTCTCATGCACGCATAAGATCACCAACTTACACATGCAGCTAGGTGATTATGATCTTGTTGATGATTTTTGTGTTGTGGACATGGGGGACTATGATGTAATATTGGGTATGACATGGATGGAATCCTTAGTGGAATTCACCTTCAACTTGGAGAAGTTGGAGATGAGGTTTGAACATTAGGGTAGGAAGGTAGTGCTTGGAGGCCTTTCAGATGGGGGACTTATAGTTATGTCACTGAAGAGAATGGAGAAATTGTTTAGACATGACTAGGTAGAGTGGGAAGCTGAGTGTCTTGCCATGCCTATAGTCCTAGAATAGCAGGTTAAGAGTTACCCTATGAACATTCAAGAGATTATTTCTAGGCACGATAAGGTGTTCGATAGCATACCTCATAGGGTTCCTCTAGAGAGAGGGATTGAGCATGTTATTGAGTTGGAAGAAGGGGCCAAACCAATGATTGCCACCCCTTACTGTCATCCTAAAAAACATAAGGATGAAATAGAGAAGGCAATAAAAGAGTTATTAGAGATGGGCCATATTAGACCAAGTATGAGTCCATTCACTTTTGCAGTAGTGTTAGTGAAGAAAAAAGATGGGACAATGCAGATATGTATTGATTACAAGGATCTCAATAAAAAGACTATCAAAAATAGGTACCCCATCCCGAGGATAGACGAGTTGATAGATGAGCTATATGGAGCATGCTACTTCTCTAAGATTGACTTGAGGTTCAGATATCATCAGATCAGGATGAGGACATAGGATATTGAAAAGACAGCCTTTAGGTGCCATTATGGCCACTTCAAGTTTTTGGTTATGCCATTTTGGTAACCAATGCACCTGCTACTTCTCAGAGTTACATGAATCAAGTGTTTAGAAGGAAGTTAAGGAAATTTGTATTGATTTTCTTTGATGATATTTTGATATTTAGCAAAGCTTGGGAGGAGCACTTGAAACACCTGGAGGAGGTATTGATTATTTTGGAGAGTGAGTCACTATATGCCAAGGAGTCTAAATGTGAGTTGGGCATGACTAAGTTGATTTATCTTGGGCATATCATCAGTGTGGATGGGGTGAGGTTCGATCCAAATAAAATTAAGGCTATAGTTGAGTGGCCTACCCCCACGAACCTTACTCAACTTAAAGGGTTCTTTGGGCTATGTGGATTCTATAGGAGGTTTGTAAAGGGTTTTTCACAAACATCAGCTCCATTGACAGATCTCACCAAGAAAGGAGCCTTTGAATGGTTAGCTTCCACACAACAGTGTTTTGAACACTTTAAGTAGGTAATGTCATCATGTCCAGTGTTTTCTCTTCCAGACTTCACTAAGCCATTTGAGTTACATTGTGATGCCTCAAGGGACGAGATAGGTGCAGTCTTGATGCAGGAGAAACATCCCATAGCATATGAGAGCACGAAGTTAAGGGGGGTGGAGAAGAGTTATTTTATATATGCCTATGAGATGTTGGCCATAATGCATGCATTGGCCAAATTTAGATCTTATCTTATAGGAGGTAGATTTGTGATTAAGACTAATCACAATAGCATTAAGTATTTTATGAGCTAGAGAGATCTTAATGACAAGCAACAGAAATGGATTACAAAATTACAGGCTTATGAATTTGACATAGAATTTGTTAAAGGAAAGAGAAATGTTATGGAAAATGCCCTTTCCAAGAGACCACACATATGTTCCTTGGTAGAGATATCCACTGATTAGAAGGAGAAGTTAATAGCAAAGTATGCAAAAGATTCTTGGGCAGCAGGGTTGATTGAAGGTACTATACAAGAGGAAAGATTCACAGTGATAGATGACTTGATTTTCTATAAGGAGAGGATTTATTTGGCGCCTTCATCTCGACTTAAGGAGCTAGTCTTGAGGAATTTTCATGAATCTCCATTAGCTGGCCACCCCGAGTTCTTCAAAACTTACATGAAAATCTGGGAGAGATTCACATGGAAATGGCTCAAGAATGATTTCTTGACATTTTTTAGAGAGTGTGCAGTGTGCCAGCAGAACAAGAACGAGCACACCTTTCCAGTTGGGTTGCTACAGCCCTTACCCATTCCAGATCAGAAGTGGGAAAGTATCTCAATGGATTTTATCACATGGTTACCCAGGGTACAAGGTAAGGATTGTATATTTGTGGTGGTTGACAGGTTAACCAAATTCACTCACTTTTTTGCTATTGTAGCCACTTATACAACAGTTCAGGTAGCAGAATTATTCTTCAGGGAGGTATTCAGGTTACATGGGTTGCCCAGATTCATTATGAGTGATAGGAACAACAAGTTCTTGATAGCTTATTTTGGAAATAACTCTTTAGGTTGAGTGGTATTGAGCTCACTCCCAGTACCAACTATCACCCACAGACAGATGGTCAGATAGAGATAGTGAATAAATGGGTGGAGGGTTACCTATGGAATTATGTGTCGGCACAGCAGAAGGCCTGGGTCAGATGGTTGCATATAAGGGAATATTGTTACAACACCACATATCACACGACCATCAAGATGACTCCATTTTTGGCACTTTATGGATACAAGGCTCCAAATTTTATGGACTTACTATTAAGTGACAACAAGGTGCCTAAAGCTAAAGAACTATTACAGGATAGCTAGGAAATTCTAGGAGCATTGAAAGAAAACATTCAACAGACACAAAATCAACAAAATTTGTATGTTCATCAACACAGAGTAAGCGCAATTTCGAGGTTGGGGATATGGTATATCTCAGACTCCAACCTTATAGACAGTCGTCACTTAAGAAGAGCAGGGCAAAGAAGTTGAAACCCAAGTTTTATGGCCCTTTCATAGTTGTTTGTCGTGTTGGTGAGGTGGCTTATGAGTTGAGTTACTTGTGGATAGTAGGGTGCATAATGTATTCCATGTTTATAGGCTTAAGAAATCCCTTGGTCATAATGTTGTGCCTTTTGTAGAGCCACCCCCTCTCGATGAAGAGGGAAAACTGATATTGGTCCCTGAGGCAATCATTGATACCAGGGAAAGAACACTTAGAAAGGGGGTCATTAAGGATTACCTAGTTAAGTGGAGGAATCTGCCAGTGGAGGATGCTACTTGGGAGAATGAACAGGTGTTGCAGCATCCAAAGCTAAACTTGCTTGAGGACAAGCAATTTTGGGAAGGGCGGACTGTAATGTCCCCTTTCTAGCCAATTAGTTCATGGTTTGTCGTTAGCCCTTTTTTTCATGATCCCGTGGGCTAACTTGGGCATTAGAGGGATCCTAAGGGTTTTTGGCCTAGGAATTTCCAGTTTCAAGCCAATCCAAGTTGATATAATGTCCCCATTTTACGGCCCTCTTAAGGAATAATTATTATTTCAATTATTTAATGTTACTAGGCAAAAAGTGCAAAGTCAAAAGGGTAATATTAAATAATTGTATTAATGAACTATAAAGTGACTTAAGTGAAAAATAAATTACTAGGTCACATCAAGGAGTCACACTCAGGAGTCACATCAAGGGGTCACATCAAGAGGTCACATCAAGGAGACACATCAAAGAGTCATATCAAGGGGTCACATCAAGGGGTCACATCGAGGAGTCACATCAAGGAATATTAAAATATTCTTCTAAGAGATTGTTGGACACTCTTATTGGGTCTTTCTAGAAGATCAAGGTGTTCTTTATAAAGGGGAGTTGAGAGCTCATTTGACATGCTTGGTTGGAGAGAAATTGATATTGCTTTTAAGTCTCTGCTAGAGATTGGATTTCTTAGGGCTTTGGGGACAAAATCCCTCATTGCTAGCGTCTTCTTCATTGTTGAAACATATAGTTAGGAAGATTTTAATATAAAAATCAAATTTTTATTGTTGGCTGAAGATTTATTATAAGTTGGAGACTTCATAGTAGGTGGAGATTTCTTGTATTTTTGAGTCCCATTTGTAGATTTGAAAGGGGTTAGTGAAAGTGTAACTAGTTTTTAGATTATTTTTTGTGCTAAATCTTCATGTGTTGGTTGTACACTTTCTAATTGGCTATACATTTCCCTCTTTCTAGTGTTCATCCATAAACTACAGTTTGATCATTGTGGTTGCTGGTTGGAGGTTTATTGGAGGCGTTTTGGAGAAGGAAACAAGCTGCAAGTGTTGTTCTTGTATTGCAGCAAGTTCATGTGTTGATGGGTGTATTTTCTCAAGCATTTTGTACTACAGCAAACATAAATTCATTGCTGCATTTTATGGGTATGCATGGTTTAGATAATAGACTATATTTCATGATCTGGATTGTCTTTACTTTGTCAAAAAACTAAATATTTAATCCTAGGGAAAAATCTAAAATTTTCAACTGTATTCCTCATTGTAATTTCCAATTGTCAGTTTTAAATATTGCAATATATTTGCTATTGTTTCTACATTATTTGGCATGGTCAAACTTTAAAAAAAATGTCCAAAAAGAACACACAAAATGCACCAGTTGACAACTAAACTACAGAAACCCAATTTGTGAAATTACTAGATAAGGGGTGTTGTTACATTCGTATTTGAAGTATTTCTTGGGGTTGAAGTTTAAATTATGTGGAAAAATGTGTTATTTGCATTGTTTTCACATTTGTTGAGGTTGTTTGTCTGGGTGTGTTTATGGGTTGGTCTTTCTTGTTGAGTGAAGTACTTGGTGTGATAGTGCGCTTGTCATGATTAAAAATGAAATTAGTATTTCTTTCGCATGCATGCACTGCGACTGCACTTGAATTTATTTGACGAAAAATCAAAATTAGGTCCAACTAATTGGAAAATGTGCAGATGTAAAATGACTAAGTCTGCATTTGTTGAGAGGGAATCTGTTGCTAAGTTAGATATATATGTGTGTGTTTTTATACATGTGTATATATGTACATAAAGACATACATATATGCAAGTATACATATAGGTATGTATACACACACACACACATATATATGTGTGTGTGTGTGTGTGTGTGTGTGTGCATATAGATATATATCTTTGTGCATATATATATATATGTAGATATGTTTATGTTCTACATTTTGCATTAACTGGGATTTGTTTTTCTATTTATTTTGAAAAGATGCATATATATATATGCCTACATTTTGTGTGTTAATGTCTATTCTTCGCTATGATTGATTGTTTCTATGGTTAGTGTCTATTGTTGAGTTAAACACTTAGCACCCTAATTCATTAATGTAGATTTCTCTGGTAGACATGATTGAATTTTGTTAAGAGGCATAGATTTCACCATCATCAATCAATCTGTCAAAAAGGGTTGCATTTGTAAATTCTTCTATCTCTCACAACAGATGTGGACTTGATGCTCATCATAAAATCTGTCAACAAAGAATGTGTTTGAAAGTTTTGATTGCATGTGTGAACTTTGTGTACACCATGGCTGGGGTGGTTAAGGTTTTAATGGAATTCATGATAGTTCTTGTGTGCAACTTGTTTATCCTATGCAAATTGAAAACATTTTGCATTGTCTATTACTTCAGTTCAACTGAATTGTCCGTACATGGAAGAGTGATAGATATTGGAAGATTTCTATATGTACATGATATAATTGGTATGTGATTGACGTTTCAAATGATGCATGTCGTGAATATTTTGTACAAATAAGACATCTTCCAATGGTGTCTATTTGGAACTGTTAAAATGACGTTTATATTTTTCACCTGAAAATGCCTACTCATTGATATATGGTGTGTTGTTTGCTCTCTATTCATATTTTGCAGTTGCAATTTATAGTTCGCAGAAATGGAGTGTAAAATGCAATTTTATTGTAATGATCTCTTGCTATGCATGTGCCATTGGTGCAATTTTTCATGTGGTGTTGCCAATAATGGGTCATGTGTTGTGTGCATATGATTGCATTCTCAATTTAAATTGGCAGGTTTTGAATTGTGGCAAATAGATTGAAGTAAATTTCCCATTAATGGATTATGCTTTTGAGTTTCATGCATGTCAAGGAGAAACGATCTTACCTATATATATATATATATATATGCATATATACACATATGTATGTTTTTATGTGTATGTGTGTATGTACATATCTACACACAAAGACATACATATATGGAAGTATATATATAAGAGTGTACACACACACACACACACACACACATATATATATATATGTATGTATGTATGTATGTATATGTATGTATATATATATATATATATATATATATATATATGTATAAATGTATGTATGTATCTATATATTTGTGTGTGTGTGTATGCGTACCTATATATATGTGTGTGTTGTGCATTTTGCATATACAAGGATTTGTTTTCTCCTCTATTCTGAATAGACTCAAGTGCAGCTGCTATTTATGCATAGTTGTGTCAAGACCTGTGCCTGCCAGGCAAAATATTGTTTGTGTTGTTCACCACACGCACATATGTACATACATATATATACATATGACTACAAACTCTCATTAATGGCTTCTGCTATAAACTTCAATGGCTTGCAGTTTTTATTCATTTCCTTGCATTGCCTCTCAGACACATAAACTTGGGAAAAGCTTGTTGCAATGACATTTGGGTTTTGTTTACTCGCTTGGATTGTTTGATGAGATAGACATCAATGTCTATTGAAAGGATCTATGTCTTCCATCTCCAAAACAAAGAAAGAGCTAATTGTAATTTGATGTGTACAAAATCCATGTCTATTGAGAGGGTTATACATGTCATATTCAAAGCCTAAAATAAGTGATTTGTAAGTTCTTTTGTTTTGCATTATTTCTTCATTTTCCCAGGAAAACCAATCAATATGAAAATTGTGTGTCCTGTGAGGGGTTATTTCTATGATGTTCAAAACAACAAACAAGTCATTTCTAAGTTTGAAAATCATTTACACTGTTGTGCTCTAGTTTTTACTTTCTCTCCCCTCTTTTCCTATCTTTATAGGTGTGTGCATGTATGTGCATGTGCATAAATATAACTCTACACATATACAACTACATATCTATATAGGTATATACATATGTATGTACAAATGTATGTACAAACATATATATTTTCATTTTCCCCCTCTGGATGTTTACACATATATATGTGTATGCATATATATATGTGTGTGTGTGTGTGTGTGTGTGTGTGTATCAATGCATTTGTTCTCACATATATCTATGTCTCCATATATGCTTATGTGTGTACATGTATGCATATATGTATAAATATGTAAATGTGTATATGTGAGTGCACCTCTTTGTGCATATAATGAGGTATGTATATACATATATATGTCTATGTATATATATTTGTATGTGTATCTATATGTATGCGGTTGGTGAAACAAAAAAGGTTGTATATATATGTATGTGTATTGCCTCAATCTTGCATATTAAAATTGTGCTTTGGGAATGGCACTGGAAAATAAAGCTAAAGTATAGCTTATGTTCGGGGGTGTATTAGAAAAAAATGAATTTATTTTCCTATTTTTGTGATTTTGTGATTGGTGGATGTAATTTCCCTCATGGTTTTGGCATTTTGTAAATATTTTGTGTTTTCCAGTGGTCATTGGTCTTGCAAGGATCTATGCCAATAATAATGTGAGGAGGTATGACTTGGATCGTCTAAGAAACAATACATAGTCAGCTAGATATATTAATCAAATATCTAGCTATTATTTTCATTATGTGCTTCATAAACATCGTATGTTGTCTATTAGGAAAATTGCAATGTCAATTTTTTTAAAGACGATAAACAATTGCAGTTAATGCATTATAGTATATGTTTGTGACCTTTTGGGAGCAGCTTTGAAGCTAACCATAGATATACATATTGAGAATGCACACGGATTTGGGGCTATCACAACATGTGTTGTTGAGGAAGTAGATATAGGCACTGAAAAGTTGAACTAGGAAGTGAGTAAGGTTTTAACTATTTTGTCTTATATATTCATTTTTGAATGTTCCTTGGAGTGTGTGAGATATAGAAATTGAAATTAAATCCACAATAGACAATGCAATGTCTTTTTCCATTTTCACTCATGTAGTCTTCTTGTGTTATTTATAGGACCGTGGATATGGTATTACAATGCTATAGGCTAAGTAACAAGACATTGCAGCTTGTTGAGATGCACCAATGCAGTGGTAGATCACACTCCATCTTTATTTTCAATTTGTGCTTCATGATTTGAATAAGTTTGTTATTTATTTTGTGTTATGCATGTGTACTATTTAGATCTTTCCTAATGCAGTTTATATGGTTTGTGCCAATTGTAGTAGTAATTCTTCCAAATGTGATTTTAATCTTGTTTGGCTTTCAGCAATTTCTTGACAAGTGTTCCTATTTAGGAAGTTATGATTATGGGAATGTTGTTGTTGTTGTTTCTTCAAACACTAGGAAATTGCTATTCAGAAAGGTAGCTAGAATCACAACGTCAAAATCCTATTTGTTTGAAGTGATTTTTGACGTTACTAGCTACATCTGTTGCCTGCCCTCTACAAACAAACTATTGCTTCTAGTATTAAGGCAGCTACAAATATTAATAGTAAATAAAATCTATGCAACTATGTATGAGAATTTCCAATCAGGCAAGGAAACTACTACTAACAATGCAACTTATCTTCTAGACATATTGACAATGATTTCATTACGTTTATCTTCAACAAGTGAACATGTTTGATTAGCTATTGGTGTTTCATGGATATACAATTAACTTGAATAAGTTTCAATATAATTAAGCAGACTTACATTAAGAAGCAACTGCATCACAGTGTGAACATGGACATCGAATTGCTAAGTAGGCCCATAAACATATCCATTTAATAAACCAATAAATAGAGCCATTTGATATCATCAAATTGCTAAGCAAGCCCATAAACATACCCATTTAATAAACCAATAAATGGAACCATTTGATATCAAACAAATTATATAGCAATGTGCATAGTGTTGGAAACAACATTTACATATTAGAGGACAAAAATTTGTAGTGACATTGGAGGTTATAGCATTGAAGAGACTTCTTTTTTAGAAGAGCATTTAAGTATCAAACTATATATCATTATACTTGACAAATTACCAGTGTATGCAACATGGTTTAATACTAAAAATGCTTTGGTGAAAAGACGCCTCTCCAATGCATAGCCGAACCAATATGGCTATGTAAACAAACAAACACTCGGGGATGTTTGAGAATTTGGAGCATTGAATGGACCTTGATCTTCGATTTACAAGCAAAATTGATCAATATCAAAACCGTGTCTCCTACTAGGAATTATTTCTATCATGTCCAAAAAAGAAACAAGTCATTTGTAGGTTTTAACATTATTTATACTGTTGTGCTCTAGTTTTCTCTCTCTCTTCCTTCTTTCACTGCCTTTACAAGTCACTGTCTCCTCTTCAGCTGCAGACTTAATGCCATAAATCATCAACGTTTGCTTCTTTGCTGTCAACAACTAACAAAGCATCTGCTAGGTTCAAGTGCACTTCCCATCGATGAATCTAGGTATCAAGTTGTTAAAGATATAGGAACTTACAAATTCCATCTTTCTCGCTTGCAATCCGAGCAAACCAGTAGGGAAATGATTTTTTTTACAAAGGCCACCTTTCTTGCTTCTAACACAGTAGATGAAAACCCTTGTAACAGATGTAAGCTTCAACCTCATCAAATAACCTGACCCAATGAACAAACAACATGGGTAAAAATTCGCTCGATAATGTTAAATCTTCACACCAAAACACACTAATGACGGCTGCACTCCAACTTACTCACAATAAGTGAGAAGACACAAATAGTAAATGCAAATGTACTGCTCAAGGCGCCATGCATCCCCACGAAGAGTCCATGGCAAGGCACGACTATACAAACAAACTTATGAAATATTTCCAATAGCAAAGCTCCCTAAAATTATTATTATTATTAAAAATATTTAGAAAAATGCCAGAACCACAAGGAAAATTACATACGTCAATCACAAAATTGCAAAAACAAGAATTTTTTTTTGCTTTTTCTAAATATTTCTATGAACATAAGTTATATTATTTACTCGTTTTGGCTTTCTTCTATATTAAACAAATTCTCTTTCTAATATTTACATGTTTTATGCTTTCAACTCTTACTTGCGTAGCCTAATTGCCATATTTAATCTCTCTGTATAGTTACTTATATCAATAAAGTTTGATAGGGAGTCTTAGTGCCGATTGATATTCATGCACCTATAACCACAATGAAATTATCATTTCTACATACATGAAGTTGACTGATTCTATATACATATAACTATTTGGATCCTGATAAATTGTACATTACATTATTTATTGTAATCTATCAGATATCATATTTCTGATACATGCTACTTAGTCGAGCATATTTATCCTGTGTTTGATATAAACATTTTATTAATACAAGTTTTCATACAAAGTTCATTTGACTTAATTTTCATTTAGGCCAGTGGTATTTTCCTCCTGCTTTTCTCACTCTCTTGATTTGTTTTAATAATAATAATTACTCTACTAAGCTTTTCCATTGGAAATACTTGATGAGTTTGTTGATATACTTGTGTGTTGGCATGCATTCTTCTTCATGGAGACTTCACATGATAATGTACTATTCATGATCAAGAGTGGAAGTAATATTTCCTGTGCAAGCAGTCATTGCCACTGCACTTGAATACATTAAACGAAAATGAAAATTAGGTCTGAGTATGTCCATATATGTATGTCTTCATATATGCTCATATGTATACATGTATGCATATATGTATATATATGTAGATGTATATATGTACGTACACCTATTTTTGCATATAACCAGGTCTATACATACATATATATACCTATGTATATATATGTATGTGTATATATATATATATAATTCAAATCTATTGTGTGCTCATGAGAGAGTGATAGGAATTGAAGGATGTCTATTTGTACAAGATATGTCTGATTTGTCATGGATTTGAGCAAATGAAAAAATAATGCAAATACTACATTTTTTGACAGATTTTAAACTGCATACCATAAGCCGCTAATGACAGGTGGATTTTAGTCTACTTAAAATAAATAAGAGCTTGCATATACTAGATGCAAATGCACTGCTTAATATAATACAAACGTGTGCAGAACTAGAAAATGACACTGTAAAAGACATATGAGCTTACAAATGCCTCATTTTTCATTCCCAATACAATAGACATAGACCCTTTCAACACACACATGCTTAATTAGTTTACACCCAGGCATTTTCCAATTACTTCGACCTAATTTCCATTTTCACGAAATAAATTATAGTGTAGTTGCAGTGCATGCATATTTGTGAAATGCTTATGCTTTTCCAATGTTTTTTATTTTTGCTATATACATGTTTTTCATTGCACAAGTGTTTGTGGGTAACTGGAGTTGTCTACAGTATTTGACATGCTTGGTCTATAGCTGGTGCTGGTATTGAACATTGGAAATTGGAATACATGGTTACATAGATTTGCTATTTATTATTAAGGTTGATAGGTCCTTTATTTTTTTCCAGGTGGCAGCTATCATTCAGACCATTTGTTCCATATGTCAGAGCATAGAAGATCGAGTTTTTAGCATGCTATGGCATAAATTTGTAAGTTCATTTCCTTTTTTTATCCCTAGTTTATATAGTTACGTTCTATTCTTCTTGTAACAAAATTATTCTCTTTAAATTTAGGTGTGCTAAATTGCAATTATATTCATGTGTGGAGTCTGCTTCCTTGTGTCGTTGTTTGCAATTGTTTAGTTGTTGTTATGTTATGCCTCTATATTGTTACTGTGGCATGGAACAATGACATTCTCCCAAATTGACATTGACATGTTTGAATAAATATTCCATTTATATCTGTAGTTATACATATCAGTACTTGGTTGCCTATTTTCAATTTCTTTCATAACACTGTTATTATAACAATGAACAAATGCATTAGTGATTAAATTGAACTTTATAATAGTGTTATCAAATTCTGTTTCACCATCCTCTTTAATATTTTGAATTTTTTTCCTAGGCTTCATTTTTCAATGCAAGCAGTAATTGACAAAATTAGACCTTAGCAGGTAGAATGCATTGAAAATCTCTTTGATGTTATTATGGAAAATAGTTCCTCAGAGTATAATGTGTCCTCTTCAATCAAGCTTTTTGCATGAATTCTAGATCTTTGATCAGCTACTCTGAAGAAAACTACTTTTAGAGAATGCATGTCTACACGTTCTTGACGAAGGTCATCAAACTCGAAGTAGCAAATCAAAGATATGGAATTTATGCAAAAGGGTTAATTCAAAATTGGACATTATACTCTATAGAACTTCTTCCTTGAATAACTTCAAAAATATTTTCAACACATTGTATTTGGCAAGACCAGAGTTTTCAAATTGTTTCTTGAGTAAAAATCTGAAGCTTTACTTGACACCTGACAAGCTTATGGATTTGAGCAGGTTCTACAAGCTGGGGACATTCTTCACGGATGAAATTGGAAATAAAATTCACAATGGAAAGGAGAGTGGTGAAGTAGAATTTGATGAAAACTTTTGCAAAGTTTAGGGTAAGGTACGATGCCTTTGCTCACTGTTGGGATGGAAAGAGTCTCAATAATTTTGCTGAAGTAAACAATTTTAGAATGATTTTGAAAGCATGTTGTATACAGTAGGTTGTCTATCAACATGGGCTTGTCTGCGCTGCTTTATTGCATGTGGGAGACATCAAGTCACTATATCTCATGCAAATGTTGCAATGAAAAATGTTTAGAGTTTTACAAAAAGTAAGACACAAATATCTTATTCCATATATTTGCAGAGAAATTTGGAAAACACAAACTGTTTCTCTTGCAAAACAAAAGATGGTCCAATAAATTGACAAACAAGATGAAAAAAGGCAGTACCTTATTCCGTTTGTCTCACATAAGATATCACTTTTTATATGTATAATTAAAAATTTAGTTTTAGTCATTCTTCATGTTGCATCATGCAGATTGAAAACAACAACTGCAAATCCATCAGCCATCTTTGATATATGCAAAATGCAAGTAGTTTTACCATTTGAAGGTGATGAGTTGGTTGTTTATGGACCTCCTATTACCACTAATTTTCAAATACTTTCACTGCTAGGAGCATTATTGAACCCATTGAGAAAGTCTGTTAAGAACACCGATTGATTCTTGGTACAACCATTTTGCAACTCATCCAATCAAATGACAAGTTCTCTATTGGACCAATTGGTGTTATTGGTACTAGTTATTTCCAAGCTCCAATGCAGTATGAGTTCCAAGTTAAAGTTGGAGAGAGCGAAGATGATTTTGCCACTGTGAGATGTTTTGAAGAAATCATGGCCACAACATAGGATTTGAGCACTTTGCTTTTCAAATCTATTAGAGAGTTAAGGTAACTGGATTTATTTTGTGTTCAATATAACATGCTTTATGTCTTCAAGGATGGTGCTTGTCAAAATTATTTTGTAATTTATATGCTCTTGCAATTCATTAATAGTTTATGATGAGAAGCCTCCACTCTGTTCATAACAACATTGTTTATGTCCCCTGTTCAAATGCAATTAAGTGATTCTTGTAGGATCAGTACCTCTTAGGGCCCATTCATGGTCATTTGCTTTGTCTTGATTCTTACATGTTTTGTATCTACATTTCAGTTCACTCCTACAACACTAAAATTCTCATGTGTTGTGCATTCAATTGTTCACCTTGTTTGTCGATACTAAAATTTGTTAATTATCATTTATTTCATTTATATGCACTTGCAATTTACTAATGGCTTTTACTGTGAACTCTTAAATATGTTATGACAAAATTGTTTTTTTTTCCTCTCTATTTGCTTAGATTAGGTTCGGCGTGAAGAACAAGACATGTGTAAGTTCAAATTTCAATTACATCGTCATTTCCTTTGCTTGTGCACTCATTTCTTCATATTGTTTGAGGCTGATGAAATCTATTTCTGTTAATAGGGTTTTATGCTTGTAGTAGTGCAAATGAACCATGAGGCAAATGTAAGTTGCTACACCTTTTGCAATGCAAATATGTTTAAATTAGGAAAATACAAAAAAGAAGACCAAAAAAAAAAAATCGCTGGCGAATGACGATGTTGCAAAAACAGAGATAGATAATTTGACATTGGCAAAATCTGCCACTATTCAAATGCTTTTATTATATGATAGTGGATAGCAAAAAACAGGCCTTTGTAAGTTTTTATATGTTTTACACAGTCATTTTTGGCTATGTTCTTTCATTTGCTCACATTTTTTGGCAAAAGCAAAATCCATGGATGAGGACAAGGCCTATGTGTACTGCTCGACAAGAGAGGGTTGATGCATTTGTCAGTTCATTTATGTTCAATGTTGTTGCTTTGCTCATGTCTTTGTATTATGTATTTCTACTCCCATGTCAAATCTCAATAACACAATATATATATATATATATATATATATATATATACATGATTTTTTTCATTTCCATTGTTTATTTATCCACTTGTCTTGATTCTTTCATGAAAACGAAGTCTTAGGCATTGAGCCCATTTATGCAAATTTTATGACATGTGAGAAAACATATTTTGCATTGTTTATTCGCTCCACCAAGGTCTTTCATGTGACTGCATACTTTCCCCCTGACCATAATTTATCTATGTCATACTAACAACTAGTAACAAAACAATTGTAAGTAGGGATTAATGTCTATTGTTTGTGATTTTCTACATTATGTGGTTTCTGTCATTGCCTCACTGCAACCGTCACGAGGGTTGGGCATATTTAATGGCTTCTAGTGATAAGTATCTATCTCGTTGAGCAAAGGATGGTGTACATTGTTCATTCACTTGCTTTAATTGTTACAGGACAACATAGCCTATGTCTCTTGAGTAAACTTATGTCTTTCATAGTCTAAGCAATAGACCAAGCATTTCTAAGTTGCTATATATATTACACTATTGTTTTTTGCATTGCTTATTCATCTACTTACAATATTTAATGAAAGTAAGGCCTTTGTCTGCTTGCAGGGTTTATGTCCATTGTACTTCAACTGAATAACAACCTACCTATAAGTTCCTCTATCGTTTACACTGTCATTTTACACTTTTTGGCATCTTTGCATTTTATGGGTTTTTGGCTATTGTCTCTAAAATAAAAATAATACTTTGCTTAACAGAATTAGAACTTGAAAACCAAGAACTATTTAAATTACAAACTATTATGATCTTGATCAAATAAATTGAAGTGCACCTAAGTATTTAAGCTGACAACAGACACTAACCCACAAAGAATAGCGAAAATAAACTCTTACACACAAATTGCAAACAACACCACATGGAGACAATGATTTTATATTGACATATTTTCCAATTACTTGGATCTAATTTTCATTTTTGTTTAATAAATTCAAGTGCAA
This sequence comes from Sequoia sempervirens, assembly GCA_007258455.2. Taxonomy (NCBI): domain Eukaryota; kingdom Viridiplantae; phylum Streptophyta; class Pinopsida; order Cupressales; family Cupressaceae; genus Sequoia; species Sequoia sempervirens. The sequence goes on from VDFB02352513.1 coordinate 18,365, forward strand.
TTGCAAAGCATGAGTGCACACAATGCAAATTAATCATAAAATGCAAAGATGCAAAAAAACTATAAAACGACACTATAAAAGAGATAGGAACTTACCAACGCCTTGTTCTCCAATTCCAAAAACTGTGAAAAAATTAGTATGATAATATGCTTGTCATGATTAAGAATGGAAATAATATTTCCTTCCCATGCATGCTATGCAGCTGCACTTGAATTTATATGGCAATTATCCAAATTGTGTCCAACTAACTAGAAAATTACTGGGTGTAAAATGATTGAGTGTTTGTCTGTTTGCACGGTCTATGTCTACTATATAGGGAGCAAAAAACAAGGCATTTGTAAGCTCATATGTCTTCTAAAGTGTCGTTATGTAGTTTTGTATACATTTGTATTGAGCAGCAGAGAAATGAAAAAACAAAGCATATTATAGTCATGTTTTGCCGTGGACTCTTTGTGGGGACGCATGGCGACTTGAACAAAACATTTGCATTTTATCACCTCAATCTTGCAAGATCATGCAACCCTCACTAATGTCAATTTCTATATAGGAACTCACTATGGATTTTCTTTTTCAATTCCAAAATTGCACACATAGACCCTCCAAAAAGGCATTGATTTCATCCTCATCGGACATTCCAAGCAAACCAGCTGACAAATGAAAAAATCAAACCATAAAAGATAGAGTAACTTACAAATGCCACCTTTCCTGCTTGCATCAGAGTAGATTACAAGCCTAAATCCATTCACAAATACTAAACAATAAGCATTCACTTATAAAAAGCAAAGAAGCAAAAAGAACATGGCATGGCATTGAAAATGATGTAGCAACTTACAAATGCTTTATTCTTCAATACCAGAAGGCCAAACATAAACCTTTTGAAAATGGTAGCGAGTTCACTCTCATCAAATGATCTGACTTGTTCAGTAAACAATTCCAAAATGAAAGTGTAAGAGATATTGGAGCTTGCAAATGTCATCTTTGTTGCTTTCAACATGGTAGACATAAAGTCTTTCAACAGACACAAATCTCTTCCTCATCAAACAATCCAGGAAAATGAACAAACAAGGCAAACAATAATTGCATCTCAATCTACAGACTTGCAAATAGTAAATGCAAATCTAATGCTTTAAATGCCATGTATCCCTAATTAGAGTACATGCGATGACATAACCATACCCAAAAATGAAAACATTTATGAAATATTTCCAATAGATAGATTCACTATCATAATTACTAAATATATCACAAAATAATTATGCCACGATGGAATGTGCTCATTAATATTGGAAATGTTCCATGGCTTCTAGTCTTTTTTGATATGGTTGTCCTCTCGCATTTGCTCTTACTCTGCATGGATAACATTCTAATAATAGACTTATGCATATATAATGTGCCAATTCTGTTTAATGTTAATAGACTCTAATGCAACTGTCATTATTGGCTTTTGCTATAAACTTCAATGACTTGCAGTGTTTATTCATTTCCTTCTGCTGGCTCTCAGAACAAGCTAACTTGGAAAAAAAACTTTTGCATTGTCATCTGGGTTTTGTTTATTCACTTGCTCAGATTGTTTGATGAGGCAGACATCTCTTTCCCTTGACAGGATCAATGTCTACCAACATTGAAAGAAAGAAAGACCTGGTTGTAGCTTCATATCTCTACAAAATCCATGTCTTCTAAAAACGTTTATACATATCATGTTCGAAGCCAAAACCAACTAATTTGTAAGTTCCCACACCTTGTTCATATTCATTTTATGCATTTTTTATTCATTTGCTCAGGAAAACTGATCATCATGAAAACTGTGTCTCCTGGTAGGGATGATTTCTATCATCATGCATATTTATGACTCATTGTCTCCTCTTGAGTTGCAGACTAAACACCATAATTCGTCAATGTTTTCTTCTTTGCCATCGACAACTAACTGAGCATCTGATGGACTTACGCGCATTTCCCATCTATGCAATTAGGTATCAAGCTCCTTTTCTTGCTTACTGCTCATAAACATTCAAAAGAATATTTGTAACAGTTTCCCCATTTTGGCTCTTTTCTATTTTAAACAATTTTTTTTTCTAATATTTACATGTTTTATGTTTTCAACAATTACCTCCCTAACCTAATTGCTACTTTTATTCTCTTCATGTAGTTACCTCTACCAGTAAAATTTGATAAGCAAGTTCAGTTTGTGTTGGTTGATATCCATGCAACTATAATTACAATGAAATTATCATTCCCACATACATCAAGTCGACTAATTCTATGTACATAAAACTATTTGGGTTTCCATAAATTATACATTACATTATTCATTGTAATCTATGAGATATCATATTTCTTAAACACACTACTTAGTCGAGCATATTTATACTGATTTTGATACAAATACTTTGTGTTCATACAAAATTTATTTGACTTCATTTTCATTCCGGCCAATGGTATTTTTCTCCAGCTTTTCCTAGTCTCTTGATTTGTTTTAATAATAATAATAATTGTAAAAAGCTTTGCCATTGGAAACATTTCATGGGTTAGTTGATATACTCGTCTTTTTGCATGCACTGTTCTTGCTAACATGGTCGACCATCGCATTCTGCTATACTCATTTATCATTTATCTTATTTCTTTCTTTAGGCATTTTCCTTTATGTCTTTATAAAGACTTGACATGATAATGTATTGCTCATGATTTATAATGGAATTAATATTTCCCTCCCGCACATGCAAAGCAAGTGCACTTGAATTTATCATATGAAAATGAAAATGAAGTCAAGGTAATTCAAAAATATCCCGACCTTGAAATGATAAAATATATGTTTACTGTAGTGCAACTTTCAAATGAAGTATTTCAAACAGTTCTATAAGAATACTTTAATTTTTTATAAACAAAAATTACGATTAACAAAATTTATATTTACTTTTCTAGCATTTTTTACACAGAATTTTGATATTAGCTAAATTATATTTGCAACAATGAATTTCCAAACGTTCCAAATACCTTGGTACATTTAATATACTATATTTAAAAAAAAATAGAGTATCAATAAAAAAATTAAATTGTATTTGCAAACTAATATATTTCTAAAAAAAACCCGCCATGTTTAGAATAGTTAGTTTATTTTATTTTACAGATGCAACATTCAAGAATTAAGTATTAGCATTCAAAACATAAATATAATACTATCAAATGAAGTATTTCAAACAGTTTTATAAGAATACTTTAAATTTTTATAAACAAAAATTATTAACAAAATTTATATTTATTTTCTAACATTTTTTACACAGAATTTTGATATTAGCTAAATTATATTTGCAACAATGAATTTCCAAATGTTCCAAATACCTTGGTACATTTAATATACTATATTTTTAAAAAAACAGAGTATTAATAAAAAAATTAAATTGTATTTGCAAACTAATATATTTCTAAAAAAAACCCGCCATGTTTAGAATAGTTAGTTTATTTTATTTTATAGATGCAACATTCAAGAATTAAGTATTAGCATTCAAAACATAAATATAATACTTAAGTTACAAAATTTTGAAAAATCAATGATTTCAAGCAAAAAATTATTTTCCCTTCCAAAGCATTGGCATTACTAACAAAACAATATCTAAAATAGATTAGATGTGACATTCATACTTTCAAATTCAAAAGAAGCATTGATTAATTACAAGTTACAAATAAATAACCATAACAACTTCAATTTTAATCCAGAAAACTACGTCTAATTTTATTAAATTGTAAATATTTTTGTATACGCATGCACTCTTCCTAAGGAGGAATGACGTTTAAAGTAGTACATTTGCAGAGTTTTCATTTAATTGTGAGAAGAGCCTAGTGCAAGCATCGTCATGGCTTATGGTGTGAAGTTTAATTCTGTAGCAAACTATTATTTCTAAATTCCTATTCAAATTTCAAGTTTACAGAACAAATAGATGGCATTGCAATGGCGTGTTTTTGGGATTTTGGCAATTGCAGAGGCAATTTCTTCAACTTTTGTATATTCCTCCCTCTGCAGGATCACCGGTTCAAATCTCCATTACCCCTCTTCTATACAGACTAGTGGGTAAAACCTCACTATGTGATTTTACTTGGACATTTAAGAAGATTCTTGAACCATTTTTTCCCTTCATTAAGCAAATTGGTGGTCTATACTTGGGTTTTCCTTTTCTCTCATGTCTTTTGTTAAGATTTTGTTTTCCTAACTTTCATTGCTTTTAACTCACAAAGATTTAATGTCCCCTGCATCATGCATGGATGATACTTATTCAAATAATTGTCATCTAAAATTTTCACTGACTTTTCCCTTCTGCAATAACAATTGTTTAAACCTCCTTTTGCGTTTTCTCTATTGCTTGCACTTGCCTTGGAAAATGACAGATATCCTCCTAATCACTTATGTGCCCATTTGTTGTTTTATGTCAACAATTTTGGGTTCATGATTCCTATCGTGAAGAAGGCCATTACCTACTGCAATTGGACTTTCTATATTGGACTTTCAATGTTTTATTGACAAAATTTTTTTGATCAACATTCAAACTTTAATTGAATAGTTAAAAATGTAAGCATTTATTTCATTATACTAATTGATCCAATTATCATTGTGGTAAGATATAAATTTGAATATGAATGGAATAATAATTAGGTTTACTAAATCTAATTATATATAGGAGTATGAATTCATCATATGCTCCTATGTCACCTCTCTAACTCTTCCATTGTGCTCTAAAATGTATTGACTTCTAGTCTGTTGTGAAAAAGAATCTTAATTAATGTATTCTACCTCTTATTTTCAAAATCGATAGGCAATCATTAATTTATTCTTAAAATGCATACTAAAATTGTTGTCTACTTTCCAAAAAAAATAGTATTGGTAATTTACAAATAAAATTTTCAAATGTTTACAACAACTTGCCAGTCAAATTTATAGAGTTTATGCTTGATTTGAGGAGAAAAAAGTATTTACTATTAATTGTTTGTTAACTACATAATTAAACATGGCTAATCAAGAAATAGAGCATAGCCAAGATGTCCATAGCATAACCCAAACATCTCCCTACTCAACATCTACACTGAAAAGACAAATTCAATTGACTAATCAGACTTGACAAATGAAAAGACGCATAGCCAAGATCTATACTAACAAAACTTATATTTGATCACTAGCTTATGCTATGGAAAAACTATCACATTTTCATTTTCATATGCATCCTATAGTAGGTTATGTGTCTTCCCTTTCTCCTTGATCAAATCTTTTCAATATTTTCTTTTGTCATTGATATGTCCAACTACCTATTACTTGATTTGTCTATTGTCTCTTGTTTCTTTATCTATATATGTATCTACATATGTATACATGCATGTATATATATGTATGTATATGTATGTACAAGTATATTCCTTACATATGCATACATATAAGTACATGTGCTATGATCCACACCCTACATAACAAATTCGTACCTCGTACACATCTTTACATATCATGCACGGTGCAATGGGTATAAAAAACCATGGAAGTTTTAACTCTCCCAACTACTTCAAAGAATAAATAATCAACATATCTTCAAATGTTTATAGCTCATAAATCCTTTGTCATGTACAAGCTTAAACATGGCTAGTAAAGACAAAACTTACAATTTTTTTAAAAAATCAACCAAGACATACTAAATGAAATATGGATAATCTAAATCTACAACAACAAAATTAACATTTTTCCCTTCCCCTATGTTTTGAACAAACTCATAATGAGCTTCTTCTTTCTACCCCCATCTTAAACTATATTATGCAATAGTTTCTCTACTCTAATCTATTTGTTTAAAATCAACCATTGTCATTTCTTTGTACCATGTAAACATCTTTATATGTTTCTGTCTATGTATCTGTGCATGTATATATATGCCTGTATATGTATCTAAATATAAATTTATGTATATTTATGCACGTATATATAAATATCTTTAGAATATATAAACATCTACCTATGTATTTAACTATATTTCTCTACATGTATATACTTTTGTATGCCATATTCTACCAATTCAACAAACATGATAAGTTCAACCCCATGATTTGCAAGTGATAACTTTGGATTCAAACCACCCTACATATATATTGTCAAATATCGACACATACGACATCATAACAGTATGTAGCCTACCAAATTTCCCTAACAACTACTCGCCATCTTAGAAACAACTACTAATGCAAATTTTGTAACAGTCTCAAATATCAAACACAAATATTGTGCTCCCTTGCAGGGACTCTAGCTCTTTTAGAGCACTTGTTATTAATTGTATTCTTCTCTATGTCATTTAAAGTAATAAATGTATTATTAATTCTTGCTTAAGGAAATATTTTTTTATGTTTAAAATTATTATTTATCTTTTTTTATATTGGTCAGAGTAGCTCTATTATTCATTTTTCTTTAAGCAAATTAAAAAAATAAGATGAAAGATATAAATTTTGACGAATATTAGGCATTAAATGCAAATTGTGTGAGCTTTGTTGTGGGCTAGTGGGTATAAAATTACTGAATGCATAGTTAATGCATTAAATGCCACTGCAATCGAGGAGACTTTGTTGGAAGAGTTGAGTTTTTTGTGTGTTGATTTTCCTTTGTTTATTATCAATTAATGCAAAAGATAGGAATGTAAAGTCTTTGTTGCTCTGCCTTCCTCTGAGTTTTTCACATGCACTACAACCTGGTGTCACTCAAGGGCTACTGCATTTACTAATAGTTTTTGTTTTGTTTGGATTTGGTTTTGTGTATTAGACTCAGGTGGGATTTTCAGCTTGAGTCTGATTTTTGGAAGAACTATCCAAAGACACTGACTTACAACTATCCATTATTTGGATGCATGAATTACTTAACCATATTAACATGACTGTAACTTCTTTCCCTGTGTTTCTTTTGTGCTTGGCAGAGCTCCCTCAGTTGTAGGTTGGTCACCCATTACTCCTCTCTCACATGTGCTCTTCTCTTCTGAGGATTACTAGTAAAACCCTAAAAGCATTTTCAACAGAAGAGAAGAAATGAGGAATTCATAGCAGTGGGTGATTTGACAACCATTTTGAAGTGTATTCATCACAGATCATTTCTAAGGTAAGATTTCAAAGTACCTGTTGTATATTTAACTTCACCCAAGCTATTTTCTAGGTCTTTTGGTGGGATTTAGGAATTATAGGAAGAATTACAAGTGAAGTTCTATTTGACTTAGTTACATTGCAGTTGCATTATTTTGTTCCTATGTTGCAGCTTTGTAAGCAGCATTATAGGCAACAACAAACCCAAAGCACAATATAGGGTTTGAATAATTTGCGCTTTTTGTAGGGTTTATAGTTAGGGTAATTGCAAGTATTTTCCTTAAGTCGAGAACTGGCCTAGTGGGTATTTGAGAGTTTTCAATTGGGAAGTTACTCCATTTTCCTGAAAAGGAAACCCTATCAAGAGGACATGGTAGTATTTCTAAAACATCTGAAAAAATATTTTTTTAAATAATTTTCTCTCCAATTAATATTTGTACATGATGAATTCAAGGCTTGTGTTCGAATTTTGGTCTGAAATTATATCTACCAATAAAATCTTCAAAAATACCTTTAAGTTATGTTTATTTTCGAGATAATATTTTTGTTTTTTTGCATTATCTATTTTAAGGAATTTGTAAAGTAGTCACATATATAATAGAATCCTCGATCTTTCCACTATTTTACAACTATTTTGAATCTGTAGATGCATTCCTTTCAAACTGTCCTCATACTGAAGAAGATGATCACTAATGTCTTGTCTACTATTATGATTTTTATGCATAGATTTGCATCTATAATTTGAGGTAGTAGAGTCCCTCCTTTTCAGTATACATGTCATGTCTTTGTAGATGATAATTATTTTGTTCTTATAGGAAAAATTCTATTATTTATACCTAATATTACTATATGAAAATGCAGATCTATAGCAGCTTTATTGTGTCTCCAGTTTCATGAAATATAACTCCAATTTTTGCTTTACAATGTGAATTGCAAAATGCTTAAAGTAGCTATAAGATGAACATGAATGTTTTTAGAGATGCGATATATGCATCTTTGAGGTCAATCTTTTATATTGGTTGTGTTGAAGAATTTAATAGTGCATCCCCTTGATTGTTTGCTAGGCATTTGCATGAAGATCTTTAGGTTTCATCACTTTGTAAACATCCAAATGTATATCAAATAAGATTATTGATTTTTGGATTAAAATGTTTAGGCTGAGGATTTTAGGTAGAAGAGGTTAACACAAACAACTCCAAGGAGTTGTTCCCTTAAGCTTGCTTAGAAATTGACAAAGCTTTTGGTAAACATAATGCTTCATAAAATGGTCCTTGATTCACTGGAGATTAATTATGCACATACAAAAACAAGAGAAGGGGACATTTAAGACGATAACTTATAATCAAGAAAGCACTACAATGAGAACAATCACTCAGGGTACCACATAAGGTGATAGTTGTTGTTAAACGATGCAAGTATTAAAAAGAGATCTTTAAGACAACCTTCAAAAGTTGTTGATTTCGTAAAGTCTTTACTGTATGAAGTTCCTTACTCTTTGTTGCTTACATAAAAATAAAAATTGAGGAGCAATTTTATTGTATCTATTGAAGTTTTTGGTGAAATTAGAGAGGCCTATTATTGTCTATTTGGTTTAACCTAAATTCTTCACATCCTTGACTAGGGATGTCTTGGTTTGTTCATTTTAGAGTTGAGCAGTAAATAAATTCAGGTGATCAATGAGGTTGGGGATATGGTCCATATCAAATATTTTCCAACTGAACTAGAGAAGCAGTAGAAAAAAGAGTAGCAACAACTGTAAGAAGAGAAAAAAATTTGTTGAAAACAACTTGAATCAAGAGATGATTATCTTGATCATTGCATGTTTTTGATGATGCTTTTGAAGCAATTATATTTTATCGTGTATGAAGATTTGAGTTGTTATTCCTATTGAGTTTATGTCTTCTATAATTCCTATACATATGATCATTTTTAATGGTGTTGTATTGTAGATCCTTTTTAATGGAATTGTATATTAAAACCATGAATAGATTATAAACTAATCTATTTAATTCTTTAGACTAACATGAACAACATTATGCCATCTTGGAAGCCATACAATTTTTAAATTTATAGGTTCGCTCATGTTTTCTTTCTTACCTATAGATTGGTAATCTTTGATTATTTCTTCTTGAGAGCACACACTCTATCTTTCAGGACCTTAAATGACATACCCAATTCTATAGAAGTCATGTGAATCTCTACTTTTGTAGCTTGTATGATGCTAAAAAGCTAAAATCCATGCATTGTTTTGCTTTGTAATGTATTTTTATGATAGAGAAAAAGATTGAAAAGGGGACCTCTAACCCCCATTGATAAACATGAAACTTTTTTCGGCATATGGATTCTAGTCTAGAGAACCCAGCCTATGGCCTCTACCTCCCTTTGTTATTCCAACCTCCAGTCTAAGTAGCCTCCTTTGTCTTTCAGCCTTAGCCCAAGCGTCCTAGATGTCAAAACTTCATATCGTGGGCCTTTCTACATGTTGGCCATGCCAGTTTTGATCGGGTCTCCCACTACAAGAGTTATTTGTTTTCATTCCCAAAAAATCTCACATTGATGATGCAATTCTGCTATCCAAATAAAGGGAAAACATGAAATTAAAATGCTATCCAGATAATCAAGCTCACCAATTTTCTTTAAGCTTTTAGTTTAAATTGAGTGTAATGCATGATAGCCCACTTATTCTACTTACATTAAGAAAGAAACTATCCTCTATTCAGTCTCACCAGTCTATCTACATCACATGAGACTTTTATCTATGTGAGACTAAAATAGACATTCCCTACACTACATATAGACAAAAATATGACTTAAGATACCTAATTAGAATAGTCTGCCAACAAGCAAAAAGGCTATTGAGCTGAATAATTTTGTTCCTTTATCGTGACATAATGCCACTTCCAACTTGGTTACTTATGTTGGAAATTCTACCTACATTAAATACACTTTGGTTTCACTTCTCTTCTAAATATTAAAGAGCCAAAAGATGGTTGCAATTATTGTAAAAAACATCTAGCAACTTGCTTGAGACATAATTCATGTAACAAGTTCGTAAATATGGATGTAATAGATGTCAAAAAATTGTACATGTATCACTCTCCTACTATATTTAGGGGCTCTAAATTCGCTGAGTAATAGGTGAATAGACGTGTAATGATTAATTATAGATCATTAGGAAAGTGTCACCCTTTTACCATACCACATACTTCAAATTGTGAGTTTCACCCCTACCTCGTGGGTTGAGAATGCAACTACATTTGACTCATTTCCAACCTTTTTGATTGGGTCTACTTCCTCCATTGATTCAAATATATTTGGACAAACAATGATAGCCAGTTATCCAAAAGATCAAACATTCTACACAAGAGAACATGAGAGTCAAATGAAAAAGTGGAAGAAAAGTTTGTAGGTGATAATTTTGACATAGTTATAATCATTCAATGGTTTCAGCTGCATATGGATCTATTGTGATAGTAGGCTGCAATTGGTGGTTTTGGTTGCATACAAATTTGTCATGATAGTAGGATGCACCTTATGGTTTCAGCCACTTACAAACTTATCATGATGGGATCAACATTTAATTGATGGTTTTGGTCATGTATGGACCTGCCATGATGGGAGCAGGGTGCAGCTGATGGTACTGGCTATGTACAAATGTATCATGATGGGAGTAGGGTGCAATTGATAGTTTCAGGCATACAAACACATCATGAAGACAAGTGTATATTGATTGCAAAACAACTGCCAAAAAGCCTTAACAAACAATAAATAGTAGATGATGCTCCATGTCAAAAATGATGTGACTATTTCAAAAATGATGTGACTATGTTAAAAATGATGTGGTGGTTGATTAAGAATTAACAATTTTATTTCTACATTTTTATAGTGTTTAAATTGTAATGATCAATACTACTTAAACCATCTAAACATCAAACTTTGTAGACTTAGATTCTGTAGCTCAACCAAAATGGGGTTCCCAACCCACCTATCAAGCATCCAATTACTAGCCATATGATGTCGCCTAGCTATGTGTCATATCAAAATGGGTGTAATACACTATTTCTCAAAGTTCATGGGTTTACAAAAAAATTCCATGACATTTACCCAAAAGAAATTAATAAAAGGACTAAAATTATACCCTACAGCTCTTGTCAAAACCTAAAATTCAAATATCGTTAGCATCTATCACATTGAACATTAAACATTTAAAAATAAAATTGAGCTTACAAAATATGATGCAAAACTACAAACCCAACTATGAAAACTTATCCCTTAAAAACTATAACTGAAAGTTACTTAGGCATAAGATTTTTTATATTTTAACTAATAGCAACTAATTTTTAAACAATTAATTTTGAACATTACTAGTTAATTTGGTTCCACATCCAAACTGACAACAACTGTGTATCTAGGCAACCTCACACTTCTCTTCACCACAAGCACATGTCACACAAATCCACACCAAATTCATCCCTAAAGGACACTAAAGTCTATTTGAATGCCTTTTCACTTCTTTGCTAGAATTCATTGGCAGGAACTCAACGCTATGCATCACTTGTTTATCTTGTATGTTATTGATTATATGTTGTTACTTGGACTTCACATCAATCAAAAAATTAAAATTTACATTTATTAAATATCAAGTTATTTGATGGAGAGCTATTCTACTCATCACTTATTTATATTTTTTGTTTCACTCATTTTAAGATTTTATTTTATTAAATTTAACATTTATAAGGAATTGTTTTTTTAAGGTAAACCTCTTTTTACCAAAATTATGAATTAGAACTGGGTTTTGAAGGGATTCCAAAACCTTTTACAATAAGATCAACAAAGAACAAGGAACATCTACTAACAAAAAATGGACCAAAAAGACTCCAAACATCAAGCTATGAAGACATCAAGAAACAAAGGAGAGGCACCAAGCAAACATTCAAGGCGGTTTGAATCCAAACCTCACCAAAGGGCTTTGAAGAGGAACATGATGGAAAGGATAGCCCTAACTTTTTTCGAAGAAAAAGCAGTCTCAGTTGAAGGACTCTTAATCACAACTTCAAGTTTTCCTTTTTCCTTGCATGAGGAACCACAAACCTTACCAATGTGGTCCACTACATTGGTTTCCAGCACCATCGCTTTGTACCGAGACCAAGGACCCACTTGATCAAGCGTCTTGTCCTTAAGGGAAGGCCTAAGGGATGAATCATTTCCTTCTTACCTCATCTTTTGAGTGTTTTTTTCATGATGAAGATCTTGGCACATTATGGAGAAGTTCCCAACTTTGTGGAAATGGAACAACAAAGAGGTCTCGTAATGAATTTCTCGCTCCCAGATACGAAACTTGGAGCATAATTTAATATTGTTTGGCAACACCTTATCAATTTAAACACTTACACAAATTTTGGCAAAGAGGAAACATTTCCTTGATTTTGTAATTGTTGACATTTTTATTAATTTTATTTTTTTATAAAAATAAGAAGGTGTTCATAATGCTAAATTCTTGTTAAGGAGTAAGGAAAAAAAAATTTGCTAAGTTTTTAGGCATTAAGTAGGAAAAAGGAGATTTCAGTTTTGCTTTCATGAAGACCCATGTAACAAGATGATTAGGGTTTTGTGTTGTTTCTCTTTGTTTTTTCATTGACTTGGTGGTGTTGAAAAAGTTTTGTGGAGGTTTTAGGGAGCCATTTACCCACGTTGCAAGGCAAAAAATAGATATAAGGCACATTGCAAACCGAGGAAGCATGGAAGGCTACAAGTTCATGTAAAACCTTAGAGGCATCCTCAACATTGTGATCTCCTTCCCATGCAACATCAAGCATGTGGAAGATAAAGGAAGACTTGAGTTTGTTTGCTCCTTTTCTGAAAAGCTCTTGTATTGCTATGAGGGGGCGTCATTTCTATCTTGTATAGCATAGAGTTCATGCATTTATCTCTCAAGTTCACAAGGCATGTAAATGATAGATGAATTTTAGAGAGTTTCAAGGCATTCATTTATGAGAGTTGTTCTTATTTTAGTCACCTTATTAGGTTGTAGTCTTGAAGGAATCTCTATTGTCTCTTTGTCATTGTTGTGTCATTTCCTACATTGATAAAAGCATTGAGATACACAAGGATAGAGGATAGATAGAACTCTTTACATATCTATTGTGTAGAATATCATAATGCATGTTTTAGAGCTCAGAGGATGCACATGAAGTCACTAAGGGTGTTAATGCTACTATCAATATCATTAAATTCCTTATCAAATTTCTTGACTATTTTTGAAACCCATTCAAACTATTCAAACCCATGCATTAAAAAGCTAGTGTTGCTATCAAATTCCATCAACAATGTTAGCAAGTGTTGAACCTTTCTCATATCAAAGGTTTACTATGTTAAGGATTTCCATTTTATGAGAGTGGGAAGCATAGGTATTTATGGTAAGAGATTGTATGATCAATGTTTGGTATTTGTATTTCATTGCCAAGATACAAGAATAAAAGGTTTGAGCCATACATCCAAGTTTGTGAAGTCACTCTGTGTTGTACTTGTGAGAAGAAAGGTAGAAGTCAATCTATAGTGGAAGAAGTTATAGGTCTGTGAAAGAGTAGAAAGCAAGTTAGAGCAGGGTACTAAAAGAGGAAAAAGTGACAGTGATGGAAGGATTTCATAACAAGTACATGTAAAAGGTGATAGTGTAGTGTTCAGGAAGCTTACTAAAATATGGCAGACTCTACATATGATTGTGATAGTTCTTATGATGACAGGGTAAGATGGAATATGCACAAGAAACCTATGGAGAATATAAGGACACATCTCAAGTTACAAAGAAAACCAACAATATGGCAGAAATATGATGTGGCATGACATGACATGTGATAGTGGTAAAGGCATAGAGAGGACATTTTCTCATAGTGAACATCCCAGACAAAGAAATGCCACCAAAAGTTAATAAAGACATAAAGACCAATCTAAGGACATGACAGTGTCAAGCAAGCCAAAAGGAAGGGTAAAGATAGAAGAGAGTGATGTGATAGAAATGAAGATTGAGTTCCATAAAGCTAAAACAAGTGTTAAATCCCCATGAGATTGAAAAGTGGTTAAAAAAATGAGAAGATTAAATATACCAAATTCATTCATGCAAATATTTATCACTATCATTGTGAAGCACAAAGAGGATAATGAGGCAAAGGTTGTAGCAATGATATCTAGTACCCATGTGAAGCCTCATGGTAACCTCATATTCATAAAGGTGGGATGCCTTAACAATGAAAAGATAGGGGATGAAGACAAATTTTATAAAATATATGGAAAGTTATAGTGAACAAATGAAGACACATTATAGAGAGAAGCCAAATAATTGTAACAATCAAAATGGGGATGACAATGTTTAGTTGAAGTAAGTGAAGACATACAATCAAGAGGCCTCTATATACGTGTAGAAGGTATGATATGAGACCAAGTACTATATGGACAATAGTTCATGTGTGACAGTTCCTAGGTCAAGATATTAACATAATAGACAAAAGGTAATTTAAATGCATACATGGCAAGTCCATTGGAAAATGATGAATAATGGAGTTATCAAAGGTAGATCAAAGGATATTACTATGGGTAAAAAATTATGTGTTTCTCCACATCGTGCATGGAAGAAAATTCAATGATAGCCAAAATTTTGGTAAGGCAGATGGATAGTCACAGTGAAGGAATAAGTATAAGGATTGCAATCATAAAGATAGAGTGCTATGACAGTCACAAATGTTATAACAATCCTTGGAGAACATTGAGTAAGGAGTTTGGTTGTGATAAGAAGATGAATTATGAATAGAATGGAGTGTCTATAAGCTCAATGCCAAGGTTGTAGACACCATACAAAATTCACCGATACCAAATTGGGGTATCACAATGATTAAGAAACCACAACTCCTCAGACACTTTGATATGAAAGAAGACCATCATAAAATGTACCTAAGTTTTGAAAGAGTATAGGTATAGGAGGATTAGTGGTAGGTAAGCATTATGCGGGCTAAGAACAAAAGGAAAAAGCCTAAGTAAATGAGAACAATGCCAAGAGATAGAACATTATCATACATGACAAGGCATGGGCATGTTGTTTTGATAGACTAGTGATAGTGATAGAAGTTCTCAATGTATTTGTTAAGGGATAACATGAAGACAAGTGCTAAAATAGTAAAAGGTATCATATAATCAATCCTATGAATGAATTTTCTAGTACAAGAGCTTAACAAGAAATACATGACATTCATGAAGGCTATGTAGGCAAAGTTTAGTCATTTGGTATATGGTAGTACTATAAACCATAGTTGAGTCCTATGTTCAAAAGGATAGAACAAAAAGATAAAAGCAATGGTTTTCAAAGTAATCACAGTCAAAGGTTATCAATAAGTATAGCAAAGGTTTCCAAGAAGCATAGTAGAAGGAAAATAGAAGGGGTAGTATTCAAGAAATGAACAATTATTTTATAATAAACAGTGACAACCATTAAATGAAGAAGATAAATATTTTGTCATGATACTTTGTCTTTGTCTTGTGAGATAGAACTCTGTGTATGACAACTCCTTTTAACAATACAATCATGACAAGAGCAAAATGTGCTACGAGTTGATTGTTCACAGGTTCAATGGTTCAAGGACAACCCAAGGAAAATTTGACAATCCTTGAGAAGCAATTCTAGATATACAATGCTCAGGACGTTCATGGTGACAATGATAAAGGGTTATAGATAAACCTAGAAGGCAGACTAACCTATGATAGTCCTAAGCAAGTACACAAAGGATTAAAGACATACTTAAAAGGAAGTCTTGATGTTAATGATATAGGTCAAAAAGGCCCTAAAATTTCTCCTAAACCCCCCTAAGGTAGTTTGTTATTTTTAAACATATCTAACACATGCCCTTTAAACATATTAGTGGGAAATTATGACAATTGGAGCATTAATGAGGAGTTTGTGGGAATACAATGGAAATTTCAGATATCTAGGGGGAAGTGAAATTAGTCTAAGGTCTTTGCAAGAATCTAGGAGCTCATGGTAGGCATCCAAGAGGAGGATTTTGACCCACTGTTAAGGAAAACACTTGTCATTCTCTCTTTGTGAGATATTTTCAACTTTCCAGGGTATAGCTTGAAGAATAAAAAGCATGTCTCTAAGTCCTCATTGAGTTTAGTTCTTACATTTTGAAAACAGTTATAAAAAGTTCCTTTTTATGGAAAATTAGTTTTGTAACTCATATACAATCACTTTTTACTGTAACTAAATACAATTTCACCATTTTAAAGCAATTTCAAAGTAGATTCTGGACTATGTACAACTGCAACTCCTATAAATTTTAATAAATCTCAATTTGGCCTTCTCAAATTTCATGTGTAATATGTTATGGAAAATGGTTTGATGTGATTTTTTGTGATTATTTCACATCAATCCTTAAATTATGTCTCATTTTAAAATATCATTATGCAAAAACAAACAAAGTTCATATAGGTTATGGTTGCGCTATTATTTTCAACAATTTGTAGTTGTGAAAACACCTAGTTTCCCTTCAACAAAACTGAGATCTAACTTGCTTATAAAATATTGATGTGTGAGCTTTGTAAAAATTGAGTCATGTGCAAAGTAAAAACTTTTATTGAGATAAATTGTGAATTAAAAATAGCAAGTACATGTTTTATACAATTTAGTGCATCACCTCCATAGGACAGTAGTTTCATTTTTACATATTTTCACCCCTTTTCATCAGTAAAAAAAATAGTTAACTCATTTTAGGTGAGGTATCAAGGGAACCGAACCTCTCTAAAGGTTCATATTCATCATAAGTTACCCACAACTTGAAGATGATCCCATGTATCACAAGATAGTTGAGTTCTACACTCAACAAGGGTGCATACTTTAGTGACATCAATAACATTATTAATGACAACATATTGACCAATAGCATTGACAATACCTTGAATGATACTTTCATCCTAGAATTCCAATGGGAGCTTTGGGAGTCTAACCTAAATAGAAACCATGTGAACATTAGTAGCAAAAAAACCAATAGTCCATCTTTTTACAAGATTTTCCTTACCAAGAAACCAAAGACTTCCGTGCACAACTCTAGTGCAATCCTCAATGGATTGAAAGGAGAATAAGAGGAAATAATTTAACAAGGCCATCACATGAATCATACCTAAAACATTCCACTTTTTGAATTCCTAGCTACGAATAACATCAATGTTTGGTCTATAACTAGAGTCTTTCAATAGGGGCAAAGTGCACACCAAAAAAGCTCTATCCACCAACACATTAGGAATTTTAAGAGAGGTATAAGGAGCATCATTAGTAAAGGACTCAAAACCCTAGCAAGTAACATAATTGGGAGAGTAAGAACTATCACCTCCATTTGGGGACTTCCCAAATAGTGTATCGCTTGCAGCATAAGCATCCCCCATTACCAAAGATAACCCATTACCACGGCTCGGAGATAAGCATAAATTCAAACCTTGCACAAAAGTGAATGAAATGGGAAATAATCCACCAGAGACTTGGGGCACAATGACAACTTTTCAGTATGCTCCTACATGGTCTTCACACATCATGGAGAATGTGCACATGACACATCCCTTTTAGGGAACCCACAAATTAGGAGCTCATATGCAACATTAACCTAAGCAACATCCCTTGTAAAGGACTCACAACCCCAACAAGGAATAGGAACATGATAGGAAGAACCATCACCCACATCTATGGACTTATCAAATAGCATACCACTCATAGGAGAAGCATTCCCCATTCCCAAAGCCAAACCATCACCACAACTAGGAGACATGCATGAATCCATGACTTGTGCGGAAGGAAACAAAATGGGAAATAATCCATCAAATACTTGGGGCACAATGACAACCCCATCATTGTGTTCATGCATGATCTTTTATCATCATGGAAAAGGTGCACATGACACACCTCTTTCAAGGCACCCACAAACCAGGAGCCCATCTCCAATGTTAGCCTAAGAAGTTGAGATCGTCGAGAGGGAAGCCACCTCCTGGGAAAGAACCCCTTATGTTGTTAGTGTGAATGGGGTTATTTCCTAACTAGTTCCTAGTGAGGACCTATTCACATCATTATAAGTTTACTTAGGAGTTAAGTTTCCTAGGTTCCATTTCTAGAAATTAGTTATAATGAGGCCATGTCTCATTAATTAACTTATAGTTATCTAGGCATTTAATATTTCACTTGTGCATTTAAAATTATGCATTAGGTATTTAATGTTTGCATCCAAGGTGGTTATCCTACCTCTTCTCACCTTGCTATATAAACAAGGTGCTTGTTCATTATAAATCATCTCATGATATTCTAGAGATTCTAGATCAATTCATCATAGATCATCATTTGATCAAATTGTCTTCTTGCTCAAGTTGCAACACTTTCTTGTTCATGTGGATGGTGTCTTTCTTGGTTGATCCTTTGAAGTGTGTGTAAATTCATTTGGGTTATTGTTCATTCATATTTCCAACATGGTATCAGAGCATATGCCATGCAAAGTCCATCTCATATTAGGAAGTTGAGCCGAGGATATTTTCATTGCAGGTTGAAGGGTTTTCATAAAGGGCTAGTTGTCATCATCTGGGAGGAAGCTAATTTCTAAAGCACATTGGGTCAAATCTGACCCTGCCATTGCAATTAGGAGGTCCAAAAACCCTAGGAACGCCTATCCAATCGTCGAAATTTGACATTTTCATATGGAGTCATCAGAGGTTTTTTCAAGCAGCTAGAAAATTTCCATACCATATGGATCATACGGTCTTGCGAAGAAAAAAACTCCCCCCTCTCGTCAGTAATTTTTTTTTCTACGGGTTCATTATATTATTTGCAAGTTTGATATTTCTATTGGGAAAAAAAATTCATATAGTTCAGGGAATATTTCAATAGTCTTGGCAAATTTATATGGTGGGCGAAAATATTTCATTGTGTCAAAAGCTATTTATGGTAGACACATTTATTATTGTCAAGGTTTAATATTTTTCAATGGATATTTTTATTCTTAGTGGGGCATATTTTTATTTGGCGGATAACTTTTTCGGTTTTTGAATTTTCAATTGCCAAAAAGGCAATATTGAAAATTCGCGAAAATTTAAATCTGTTGCAAGAGAGTCCTTGTTGTTGGCCCATTTATTTCTTGGCAGGGCATATGCATTTTTATCATTGTCAGGCCTTGTAATATCCCTGTCGAGCACCATATTCAGGTGTCAATTGCATTAAACTTGTCAGAATTCTCTTCACCTATCAGCCACTGTCCTCTCGTTCCCGTCGATCTTTTCACCGGCCACCGACCATTCACTCGCTGGCGTTGATTACTCCCAACCTCTCGCTGACTACCCTTTGTACCCGCCATCCTGTTCTTGTCAACCTACAAAATATTGAAATGTTTTCCATATTTTCGGTAGTCTATAGTCTTTGCAGCTGGTCAAATAATCTTTGAAGCCTGTGGCCCGTGGTTTTATTTAGTACCAAGCGCTTATTCCTACCAAGCCTTTATTTCTCTAGCCGTTGGTTATTTGTTGTATCTGGGTTCCTAAGGAGGAGGAGCGACGTGCCTTTTCTTTTTTCAACCCCCAATGCCCTTGGTCATATCAATGACCAGGGGGCTTATTTTTTTAGCCCTCGGTGCTTGCTTTTTGCACCTAGTTAGCCTGCACACCCAAATTGAGTTATTTTTTTCAATAGAGCTGTTGTACCCAAACCAATTTTTTTTTTGCTTCATTAAGGCATTTTGCTTAAAAGAGTCTAAAGCTTGTTAAAATTATGTCAAAACATAGTTTTTGGACAAATCAAGTATGGACTTTGAATTAGTTTGATGTCAAGAAGATATTGGTGAAATTTGAGAAAAAATGAAAATTATGGTTTCAAGCACCCCTGTTTTAGGTCGCAAAACCCTAAAAATTGAAACTTGTCAGAATTGGCTGAAATTAATTTTGATTTTCTTATTTCATATCATGATCACAGTGGTGAAGTCAGTTTCAGTTAAAAGTTAGTTTAAGCCTGGTGGGTAGTTTTCACTTTTTTCAGGAGAAAAGTTAGGACCTCCAAGGTCGTCAATGGCAGTTGGCCAGTACTAGGTGTCAAAATCTAAGCCTGAAACTCAAAGAAAAACATTCTATGATGAAGGATGCTAAAGAAGATGCTTCACGACGGAGGGGATTTTCAAATGGCAAAAATTGGAAAAAATATTCTAAGTTTGGAAACATTTCACTTTGTAATGTGGGAGACGCTTGTGCAATCAATGTGCAAGTCAACTTTGTTGTTTCCATACATGTGAAAATGGTGAAATACAATCACACACACACACATCAGCAACAATAATGCTTCTACGTGGTCAACTCAGCAAGTGATACGGTGTTCGCAGAGTGCGAAATGGAGGAAAACATCAAGTCCAGAGCAAATCTATGCCCCTGTAGCACAGGGGCACCCTTCAATTTGGAGGCTCAGATTCAATTGTTTTTGGTTGCAAATACATTCATTCTCTTCAAATTTCTATTGTTATGCGTCGGAACACACGTTGTCTACTATATTGACACAAGCTCAGTGAAGAAGGAGAATCTCCAATTGCTTTCATGAGCACTAGTTTTAAGGATAGTGAATCGTGCTATTCTCAGATTGAGAAGAATGCATATGTTGTCGTTAGAGCTGTCAAGAATTTTAGATTCTATCTTTTGAATTCACATAAAATGGTGTTTTTCATCGATTCAATGGTTAAAAGCATGCTAAGTCAACAGGAGATGGGCATGAAAAGAGGAAACTGGATTGCAAAAGTTCAAGAGTATGATCTAGAAATCAAGCTGACCAAGCTCGTTCACGAGTAAGGTCTTTGTCGATTATTGGAAGAAGATGGAGATCAAAAGCATCAGAGCAATGGTGGAATTGAACCTAAACCAGAAATTGACGAGGACCTTCCTTTGGTCCTATTTGTTGATTTTGCAGAGGAATGGTACACAACCTTGTGGTATTATTCAACTTATGGAGAATGTCCATGTCACACGGACAACCAACAAAAAAGAACATTGAAGCTGAAAGCACATAATTATGTGCTTATAAATAACATTTTGTACAAGCGTGGCCTTGACAAAAAATTTCTATTATGCGTCAGGAGGAACCAACAACAAAGATTGTTGGAAGCTTTTCACAGTCAAGCATGTAGATGACACTTTTCATCAAGTGTCACTGCATTTAAAATCCTACAAGCACAATTTTATTGGCCAACTATGTTTCGTGATGCATATGAATGGGTGTACAAGTGTCAGATGTGTCAGCAGTTTGCTAGCAAAGTCAGATTGGCAGCTACTCCACTTAGGCCAGTAATTATCAATGCTCCATTTCAACAATGGGTTATAGATTTTGTAGGTCCTATCAACCCAAGTTCTAGTAAGGGGTATGTCTATGTCCTGATAGCAACAAATTATTTCACGAAATGGGTTGAAGCTGTATACACCTAAAAATGGTATGGATAATCTAATTAATTAAATACAATTTATTTGATTAATTAACCTTTAATTCTTCATTGAATAAATATAAATATTTATTTATATAGTTCATCTTTTAAATTTTTCAATCTTTATTCTATTATTTCGTCTTAATTAAATAAACGAATTTCACTTTGTTTTATTTAATTATCATAATCAAATTCTTCTACTATTGAATAAATAGAAATATTTATTTATATAGTTCACAAACTATAATCTTCTGATTATTCTCTCTTAATTAAATAATCAAAACTTCAATAGTTTTTATTTAATTAACATTATCCCTCTTTTATTAAATAAACAATATAAAAAACACTTGTTTATTTTAATTATTGTTATTTCTTCCTAAAATTGAAATAAATCCAAATATTCAAATTTATTCACATATTTCTACAGCTAATCATATCCACCTACCAAATTAGATATGAAATGTCTAATTTAATTCATCTCAACCTTTACGGGCAAATTTGGAGACAAATTTGTAGGCAATTCTCTTCATCCTCTTCCAATGATTCTTCCTATCTTTTAACTGAGTGTTTTTCTGGGGAGGAACAATCCCTATGATTAGCTCAGGCTTCTTCATCTCTCACCTTTCAATCCTCCATATCAGATCTCGACCTTTGCTTTGTTGCCCCTTTGCAAATGTGTTGTCGTGAATCTATAAATACAACCTTCTTCTACAGGAAATAGATCCCAACTTTGTGCAAACTTACTTTGCAGGAATACCAATTGAGCAATCAAACATCTTAGCAATAGCATTATCATTTAGCAATAGCAATCATAGTATTTTAGAATCAATATCATGGCCACATCATAGTTTACTGTAGCTTCTTTCATCAAGTTTCATGCCAATTTAGATCACAACTTCATCATTATCATTTAGATATCATCATATAGGATTAGATTATTGCATTTAGCAACATCTCATTCTCTAGATTGGAATTTTAACAGTCACAATGCTTACCAAATCTGAGAGCCCAATGACTTAATAAATCTTTGGAGATAGAGAACAATATGACACTTTCAAGAGTTTTCCTATGTTAATTAGATTAATTATTGTTGATTCTCTTGATATAATGTCTTATTAAGAAGTGTTGTTTGTTATTTTACTCATTACTTATTTCACACTTACATTTTGGCGCCCACCATGGGGCATCTAACCCCATATTTTACATCTTTTTCTGAAAAGTGTCTATGCAGGCTTCTGACCTGTTTCTTTTAGCGTGATCGAGAGATTTTATGGTACATCCACCAGATACTTTAGTGCATCCAACGACTGTTCCGGTGCATCCACTAGAAACTCCAATGCATTTGAAGATTGTTCCAGCACATTTGACTGAACTTCTAACACACTCTGTTGTATCACATATAATCAATTTTGTAGCACATATGATAAATTTTGTAGTGCATCTGATTGATTTTGTAGTGCATATGATCAATACTGTAGTGCATATGACCTCTGTTATAGCACATTTGTAATTTGTCTAATTTGATGTCTGGATCCGACGCGACCGTGACTAGTGGTTACATTGTTGCTTTTGGATTAAAATGAGTCAATCCTAGGGTAGTCATCATACATTGCTATCTCGGTCAAAATAAACATCATATCTTTTGTGAAGCAATATCTTCACATAAAATAACAAATTATCATTTGGGCTTTAAAAACTGAACATTGTCTGTTGTGATTGTATGGTGATAGGCCTATGCTCTCCCCTTAACTGGGTGATCAAAATGTCATACTCATCTTTTAATTTTATGCACTTTATGCTTTGTTAAATCCTTTAGAAGGTCTGTCGTAGTGGGAAAAAAGTACTCACCCTACGGGAACGACTTGAGTGGGAACAACCAAAGCCAGGTTTTCCAACCCACTATAAAATAAAAGTGAATCTGGGGAAACCCACATTTACCAGAAGTGTGCAAGATAACCATTCCCAAAATATTTGTTCTAAAGATTGGGAGGTCTCCTGAGGGACTTTATCATTTTCTGCTCCGAACGAATACCCTATCTATGAACCTTAGTGTAGAATCCAACTGTGTTAGTATCCAAACATTGTAATACTCATGGTGCAAGGGGAGGGAAGAATCTGCCCCCAAGACACTCACCATATAATTTCCAAGGATCGTTTGCTCAAGGGATCGAGAAATATAACTTTGAGTACACGTCTGCAAAAGACAAAACATGAACGCCCTCTAGGGGGTGACACGGTTGTGTGAGTCGATGCAATTTTAAGATGTGGGTTGTGTGTATTATGATGACCTTTTGACCTTAAGAGTGAGTCTGCTTGAAGTGTATTCTTTGTCAAATACTAGTGGAAATCAAGGAGGATCATGTTTGATTCTTGAACATACACTTATTGTTTAGATTCTAGGACTTAAAAACAACTATTTTACAATTGCTCGCTGTGTTTTCAAATCATTAATTTAGATAAGATCATCCAAAAAAAAAGAAAATTTTTGACAAATCAACCTGTGAAATTTATGCTAAGGGATTGGAAATCAACAATATTTGTCAAGAAATCCCTTACAAAAAGAATAAAAAAGCCAAAGAAGCAACTTAGCTACAAAAAACTTTTGGAAAGGAGACACTTCTTATATCAAAGTAGGAAAATCTTACTTAAACATCGAACCTTCATCCATAGATATCATGACTTTGCTAGAGGACATACTGATGATTTTTCTTTAGAGCCTTTATATTCACAAGCTTATTTCCAGCGAAGAGATCTTTCACAAAGGCATAATCATAGTCAACCCATTCATCATTCTTTCATCCCACAACCAGCAATATAATATTCCAACAACCCAAATCAATTGTTACAATAGAGAAAAAACTTGGAAACATTAGGCTTTTTTTTTGTAGAAGACCATCATTTTTTCAAACTTGTTTTATGCATGAAAGGTTACTTTTGAAGGTATCATCCATTAGATCATCAAAATCAAAAATTTACCAGCAAGATACCCTGTCAAAATATCCATGATTTAGAAAATTACACCCAGAAATCAATCCTTTTACTAAGAAAAACCAGACAACATTGTGAACAGTCCCATAATAGCACATGCACAGTTTGTTTTAGCACATACACCCCATCTTTTAACGCATCTTCTATCCAAATAGCGCATCAAAACACTGTTTTAGTGCATCTGACTAATCTTACAGCGCATCTGCAGTCTGTCATCAAAACTTGCTAGTGTCAGAATTTACCAGTATCTTGGCACATCCACAGTCTATTTTAGCGCATGTATCTTGTCTTATAGTGCATTCACCATATCTTTTAGCACATTCACAATTTGTTCCAACACATTTTCCTTCTATAATAGCGCATCCACATAACAAAAAAAAATAGAGAGCTATTTGAAACCCCTGTCAGACTGTTGACATCAAAACTTGGGTTTTTATCATAACAAAAACATTTTCTCAGTCCAAACAGTGTCTTAAACCTAGAAAAATAGGATTTTTGCAAGTCAAAATTTATCAAATTAAACCTAGATCTTGTAACTTTAAAGTGTCCAATTATCAAACACAAATCTTGGTTATTCCGTTGAGTTTCTTTATCAGGATTTTTTCATCCTACAACCACGAAATGAAACACAATAATCAGATTTTTAACTTGGTCTCATCAATAGGATATATCATTCTATTTGACTTTGTTAATATCCATTGACACTCATCCAAACACAAAAGATCAAAGTTTAGTGAGAATAACAAACACTTGTATGCCAATTTTGATAAGGTTACAAAGACAAAAACTTAGGGAAAAGAGATTGAAATACCAAACATAATGGCTGAAGAAAATCCCTTTCACATATTCCACCAAAATGATACAAATGAAATAACCCAAGAAGACATTCAGACAACACAACAAGATCCAAATTTCCATAAATGTATGGAAAAATTATTAGAACAAGATATGGAAAAATACCTTTTGATGCTAGCTGAACTAGGTGCAAAACTTCCAAAATATTTTGATATCATTCGATTAAAAGAAGCACTTGTGAGAACTGAAACTGAACCACAAAACATAGATCAAGTGGTGGCACTAACACATCAAATGCAAAACTTGCAACAACAACTTCAAGATATGCAAAAAGGAACCACGAAAAGGTATTCATTACAAGACATTTGTCCTTATCCCTTTGATCCAAGTGTGGACATGATACCTTTTCCTAGACATTGCAAATTCTCAAAATACGACAAGTACAATGTTAAAACAAATCCAATTGACCATGTGAGGGAATTCAGAACCATGAGTTTAGAATTTTCACAAGAGGAAACTTATCTAATGAGGTTATTTCCAAGGAGCTTAGGAGGTCAATGTATGGAATGGTTCTCTAAACTACAACCAAGAATTCAAACTTTTGAAGAACTAGTCAACAGGTTTATCTCACAATTTTCCTTTAATATTCAACATGAAGTAACAATAAAAGACCTTTACAACATGAAACAAAAGAAAGGTGAAACATTCCTCTCATTTCTACAACAATGGCGAAGGTTGTTTGCTAGATATCCTCATTCTATACCTGAAGAAGAAAAGATGGAACTATTCATTGACAACTTAACTGATGACATGAGCTATAGGCTTGAACTACAATGTCCACCTACATTTGAGAAAGTGATTGAAAATGGGCTCAAGATCCAAGAAGCCTTAGTCAAAAAAGGAGTGATAAAACATTACAATGAAGGATCAAACAATACAAATTCCTCAAATCCCTATGGCAACAATGATAAACCTAAGTTTTGGAAAAAGAATAGAAATACTAGTAACAATGATGCTACAAATGACACACAAAATGTGAAACCAGTATTTAATTTGACGACAACTACTGCAAAGACCAATCAACATAATGACCAAGACATCAATCAGAATGTTAGTCAAAACAACAATCCAAACAATGGAGAATCTAAGCCACAATCATATCCAAGACCATCAAATCAATGAAGATTCACACCATTGGGACAAACAATAGAATCAACAATGAGAGAACTTATTGAAAATGAACTTATCACCTTACCCGAAGCAAGGAATTGGGAACCAAAAGTAAAACCATCTTGGTGGAATGATGCTGACTATTGTAACTTTCATAAAAATAAAGGACATAAAAAAAATGATTGTATGTAGTTGAAACATCTAGTACAAGATTTTATTGACATGAAAAAAGTATTCATAGAAGGACCTCAAACAAACAATGATCATGGTGTATTTAAAAATCCTTTACCAAATTATGAAAAGGGAGAATCTTCTTCTACAAACGGTAAAGGTAAAAATGTACACTACATTTATGACAACACTATTCATTGTATCTCTATAGTTGAGAATAATGATGTTGCTAACAATCAAACTGATAATGTGGAAACCAATTACATCATACCCATAGATGTAATCCCAAACATAGATACATCCGACAATCAGATCAATGTCATAAAAATCAAGGAAAATCAAGATTATCAACTAGTCAACGTGACAACAAGGGGGAAATCCAAGGTAATATTGAAAGGAGTTTCATCTAAAACCATTGCTACCCCTTCAAATCAATACAACATCGTCGATCAACTGCAGAAAATACTGACACAAATATCAATTTTGGAACTCCTTAAAATCTCACCATCTCATAAGGAGGTTTTAGAACAAGCTCTTGTGGCCACAATAGTACCCCATAATTTGGATGTTTGTCAATTCCAGACTATGGTGGGACACTTAACCACACCTCACTGCCTATCATTTTCAGAACAAGATGATGTGTCACTTACTCATCGACACAATTCTGCTCTTCATATTGAAGTCTTAATCCACAAACACCGAGTAAAACATGTCTTAATAGATGGTGGAGCTAGTTTAAACATTTGCACTTTAAAATTGATCCGTGCACTAGGTTATTTTGATAATGCTATTGATGCTAGAAGGAAGATCACAATAAAATCCTATGACGAAGAAGAGAGATCCTCCAGGGGGTTGATTGTGTTACCTATTCAAGTGGGACCAATTGTCAAGAATATTGTTTTCCAAGTATTAGACAAAGAGCTCGCTTATAACATACTCTTGGGACGTCCCTAGATTCATGAAATGCAAGCAGTACCTTCAACTTATCATCAATGTTTAACGTTTCCGGTCAATGGACAAGAAGTCACTATTTCAGCTTATTACAATAATCCTCAAACTTGTAACACACTTAAAACAACTCAATACACTTTGGTGGCCCATAATAGGGAAGCAAACACTTCTAGTTCATCCAATGATGAAAGGCAATTAAATGTTGTATCTAAATGGGTTGAGAAAAAGGACCAGTCAAAAGAACCAAGTGTTGCTAACTCCACTCCATCAAACAATGAAGCTAAATGAGATTCTCTATCACAACAATTCAAAGACAAGATCTAGTTAAAAGACAAAGGCATGGGAGAGTATTCCATTGAGCAATCTTTATGTTTTTCACAATTGCTGCCATCTCCAAGAACATATGGAAAACCATCAACATCAACACAACAATCATCACAACCTACCATAGTTTTAGATGATAGATTTATAAGGGTGGGTACTCTAGAAGAAGAATTGGAAGATAAGGCCATTCTCAATTGACTCTACAAAGATGAGGAAGGCTCTACATCGACAAACATTAGCATAAAGATAAATCAATATGGAAAGGGAAAAAAATAATTAGAGAAAATGGGGTATGAAGGAAAAGGACCTATTGGAAAAAGAAAAGAAGGCATTGTAGAACCCATCCAACCTCTCACACTTCAACTAAAAGACAAAACAAGATTGGGTTATATAGGGGAAACAAAAGAAGAAAACACTCATAGAGTTGTAGAAAGAATCCTTCAAATGCGGGATAGTTTTGAGACAAATTCTAATGAGTATGAGTGGGATTCTTTATCAGAGACATCATGCAAGGACACACAAATTAATGTCATCAAAGAGTATTTACCCACATGCGAGGAGGGACAAAGCTCAGGGACTAGACCCCTTGTATTTGGATCACAACATATCAATGACTCAAGTGAGGATGGACATATATTGAGTGAGATAGATGACTTGGAGGAGAGTAATATCATAGACCTTGACATTACCATTGAAAATTTTGACAGCATTGCTATCAGAACCTTTACTGCCATTGACCTTAACCAATCTGATGACTTTTTACCATTAATGCATCCTGAACTCATCGACTGGGAACCAACTGAACCTATCAATATTCCTATCTTTGCGAATGATGATGCTATCGTAAATTTCCTTTGTTGTGACGAAACTGACACAAGTTCTAATCATAAATCTCATAACGACGCTTTGAGACAGGAGGGTGTCAAATCTTCCAGTTGCAAAATTGAAAATATGAATAATGGATCTAATGGTGAAAACCATTCAATGGTAGCATTAGATCTCAAAAAAGTAAAAATAAAGAACACATCTGATGGTGAAAACCTCTTTGAGGCACCAAAGGATGGGAGATTTGACACCCTTCTAGAACATTATCATGAAAGATCATTAGTGTTGGTGGAGCCCACATAGTCTATTAATATTGGAACAATAGAAAAGGAAAAAACTCTACATCCAACAACATCAATGACTGAACAAGAAAAGCCAGAATTCGTCAAGTTCTTTGAGGAAAAAAGCATTAACTTTGCTTGGTCATACTCTGATATGCCAGGTTTGGATCCAGATCTTCTAATGCATCATTTATCTCTACCATATGGGATAAAACCTATGAAACAAAAACTAAGGAAAATGCATCCGCATATCACCTTGATTGTAAAAGCTGAGTTGAAAAAGTTGTTAGATGCAGGATTCATTAGGTCTATCAATTATGTTGAGTGGATTTCTAATATTGTACCTATATCTAAACTAGATAATAGTATCAAAATATGCACAGATTTCAAAGATCTAAATGGGGCATGTCCAAAGGATGATTTTCCTTTACCAAACATTGACATTATTGTGGACTTAACAGTAGGACATGCCATGTTGTCACTAATGGATGGATTCTCAGGGTATAACCAAATCAAGATAGCACCCAAAGACTAGGAAAAGAAAACATTCACATGTCCATGGGGAACATTCTGTTGGAATGTCATGCCCTTTGGGTTGAAAAAATGCAAGTGCAACATATCAGTGGGCAATGACCACTATTTTCCATGACATGATGCATACTTTTATGGAAGATTACGTGGATGATATATTAGAAAAATCATATACCAGAGAAGGACATCTAGAGATTCTAGGCAAAATCTTTACTAGACTGGAGAAGTTCAATGCCAGATTAAATCCTAAGAAATGTGTGTTTTGGGTTACATTGACAAAACTTCTAGGTTACATGGTTTCAGAAAAAGGCATTGAAGTGGATCTTGCCAAGGTCAAGGAAATAATGGAAATTTCGCCACCAAAGAATATCAGTCAACTAAGATCTCTACAAGGTAGGCTACAATCAATCAGGAGGTTTATCTCTCAATTAGCAAATAAAAGTCACCCCTTCAATCATTTGCTACATAAGAATGTCTCTTTCAAATGGGATGAAGGATGTGGAACTAATTTCAATCAAATAAAGCAATATCTGATTTCACCTCCCATATTAATGCCACCTACAGAAGAGAGACCATTGTTACTATACATTACAACAACAAACATTTATTTAGGAGCTCTATTAGCACATGAAGATCCTGAGGGAAGGGAACAAGCTATTTATTGTATCAACAAGACTCTAAATGGTTATGAAATAAATTACACCTTCATCGAGAAATATTGTTTGGCGGTGGTATTTGCTACCCAACAGTTGTGACATTACATGTTGACCCACACAATTAAACTCATAGCAAAAATTGATCCATTAAAGTACTTACTCAACAAGGTTGCTCTAATAGGGAGGCTAGCCAAGTGGGTCATGATCTTGAGTGAATTTAATATTTAGTAATTGGATAGGAGAGCCATCAAAGGTCAAGTGATTTCTGATCAGTTAGCTGAAGCTCCATTATTTGATGATCATCCAATGAACATTGAGTTTCCTGATGCAGACATTCTTACTATGACAACACAATAATGGAGGCTTTATTTTGATGGGTCATACACACAATGTGGGCCTGGTATGAGAATTCTATTTGTCACACCTCAAGGACATACCATCCCAAGGTCCTATAGACTCATGTTTCCATGTACAAATAATGCAGCTAAGTATGAGGCATTAATTATTGGAATCAAAGTGGCGATTGAATGGAAGATCACAGAACTACAAGTATATGGAGATTCACAACTAGTCATCTATCAGGTAAATGATGAATATCAGAAAAAAGATGAGAAGTTGATGTCGTATAAGAAGATGATAGATGATCTCAAAAATTACTTTGTGGATATCAAGTTTGAACAGATTCCAAGGGAAAAAAACAAAGTTGTGGATGCTATGGTGACAATTGCTTCTCTCTTGCAATTGCCAGAAAATGAGGTCATTATGAGTTTATGGTGGAACAAGTGTCTAACCCTGCTTATGATAATCCAAATTCTCAAACCATATGCCAATTAGTTGATGTTGAATCCTCCATTTATGGAAAGACATATGGTTACCTAAAAGACAATATCCTTCCTCCAGATCTTTTCATAAACTAGAAACACAATTTCATTCGCGAATCCACACGACATACCTTAATTGTTGACATACTTTACCGTCGAGGTCTAGATAGTACTCTTCTTCGGTTTCTAGAACATAACAAGACTGAGATAGCTTTACATGAGGTTCATGAAGGTATTTGTGGAACTCATTCAAGCATACTAACCCTAGTGAAGAAACTCCTTCGTTTGGGGTATTACTGGCCAAATATGGAGGAGTTGTTGATGGTGTTTTCTGCACAGCAACAACTCAGACATAATAAAATATTCTATCTCTCTTGAAAGGTTATTTTCAATAATAAATCACTGAAAATCACCCCAAGGTCTCTCAGGTGTCAGGTCATGACAATGCATAAACAACTCAGATAATATGTGAAAATGCTGGTAATCACAAAGGGACCTTACTACAAGCAAACTGTATCTTTCAATTTATCAGATTTTGCAATATGATGATCTCCAATTCCTAAATCTAACCAAATGATAAAGAAATAACAAAAGATAAGGGTGCAAGAATATGATAAAATCTAAACTATCCCTAGGATGAGTAATGCAAATGATAGATATCTGGAATGGACCAATCTCAAAAAACCAATTCCTGCTTAACCCACAATGTAGTATCACAAGAACGGTGCAATCTTCTGAGGTATGTAGATTTTCAAATCATAGACATTCATCTACAATCGAACTTAAGCACATTTAAATGTATGGTCCAGGTTGACTTCACCAGCCTACTACAATCAGATAGTTACTGGGAGTATAGACCAGAGATTGCTACAAACATTCCAAATATGAAATCATAAACATCATTCACCAAACTAAAACTAATTTAATTCTGAATACTAAACTCTAAATCCTCAAGCAATTTGAAAGATAGAACAACAAGAACCATGCAAGATGAAATAACACAAGAGGTTGCACCAGGAAAACCACAATGTCTTCAATTGCATTAAGTCATCAAAAGGCTGCAACAATTCCACCGTTCTGATACAATATTTGCTTCAAGAAATGGAATACTACTCCTACTACCAAAATATTCTAGCTCTTTCTGCTCTTACTTATCTCTACTACTTTCTAGCTAACCCTTACAATGAGGCAGGAATTCCCTTTATAGAAAACTCTCAAACATGTCGGCCCAGCCAAAAATTTACAAAATAAAACAATTGCC
The DNA here is from genome assembly GCA_007258455.2 of Sequoia sempervirens. Lineage (NCBI taxonomy): Eukaryota > Viridiplantae > Streptophyta > Pinopsida > Cupressales > Cupressaceae > Sequoia > Sequoia sempervirens. The sequence continues at coordinate 50,684 of VDFB02352513.1, forward strand.
AAAATAGGTCGGCCTGGGAAAATTAAAATAAGGCACACATTAAATGCCATCCATCATCAAGGTCGGCCTTGACACAATCCCCAATGTAGTCCGGTCCAATGCATGTCTTATGATAATAGGGAAGCACAAATCTCAAAATAGGCATTAAGTGCCACTTCCCTTATCCTTCCTCTGAGCCGACGACCCCTGGACCCTCAAAAATGTTCCATCCAACTCAGTGACAGGTGACAAAGGCAAGACCTTGAATCTGCATTTAATAGAGTCAATCTCCTCCTTTGACTGTTCAACAGTCTTATCCCAATCCTCCTTGTTGGCCAAATATTTATCCATCACTGCTAGATAGGTGGCTGCATCATCTAGCTGGTGACTTGTTATAACACTTTCAGAATCTGGGGCATAAACTTCATGCCACCACTCCTTTAGCTGTTCCAAACTTAGGTATTTTGGGGCAATCTTTCTCCTTCCAGTCATCACCTCAAAGAAGGCAATGCATCCATCATACACTGCAGTAAGATCACCATCTATTTGTTTTTTCCGCTTCTGAATCTTCTTCATGGCCTTCTACCTAATCTGCAGAGCCTCGAACCATTCCCAAGGTTCATCTAATCTGGAAGAAGGAAGAATTCCATCTGCAGCCAGCTGTTCCCTACCATGTCCCATGATGACCCTAGATTTCTGTAACAAGAGGTCCACGTCTTCCTTGTCCTGAGACAGCACATGCTCCAACAATTCCTTAGCTCTAACAACATCCCTTCCAACTGATAGAATATCCTTAATTGCACTATCTCCCTTTATCTGTACATCCTTCAGCCAATCTGTTGCACTTTGAGCTGAGGTTTTCATTTTCTCAATCCTGTAGATGGTTTCCTTAGGTAGAAACCCAGGAGTAGCAAAAGAAGAAGGATGGAGAGACTGCAGGGGTTTCATCACTTCTTCCAAGCATTTCTTAAGTCTTTCATTCTCCTTCCTTAGCTCATGCTTGGTTTGGGTCTCTTTCCTCAACCTACCAATAATCACAGCACTAGACCCTTCATATTCCTCTATGTCCTGCTCCATGGAGGCCGGTCCAAGGTTGATAGTCTACACATTGTAGTCCTGACCAGTGACTTCTTCCCTAGTCTTGTCCGCAGCAGGGGTGGCAATATGGATAACCCTGTTGTTTGCTTCATCTCTTTCCACCTTAGAAACTACTTTGGCTGTCTTCCTTTTCTTCCCTTTGCCAATTTTTGACAGCATTTCATCCTAATCCAAGGGAGTATCTTCGACCACCACCTGCTTCTTTCTTGCAATCTCTTTCTCAAGCCAGTCTGGGGCTGCAGGTTCTACCCGGATTTCTTCCGTTCTTGCTTCTTCCTGTTGTTCTATCATTTTCTCTTCTTCCTTCTCGGTTATTTTGTCCTCCTCCTTCTCAGAGAGCTGCTCACCTTGATCATCTTCCTCAAGATCCACCTCTTGCACTGGTGATGGGGTTTTAGCAGGGATGTCCTCTTTCTACTCGGGTGATCCGTGGCCTCTGTCACTTTCCAGAGAATCCTCGTACTGCACCAAGGGAGAAGTATGCCTTTCCTCCTCTTTTGCCTCGAGCTCAGCTGCTTCACCAAAGAGTGCCCCCTCCTTGAATGGCTCCGCCTCTCCGCTAGTTTTATGCTCCTCAGGAGTCCTTTGCTCAAGCACACTTGGAGGAGGGGAAGCAACCTTGGGTGGCTCTGTGACCGGTGACTCTGGAGGAAGATCCATCTTTTGCACAGTGTCCTTTGGAGAGGGCGTCCTAGATCTCCTCATATAAACTTTGGTCTTCTCTCCTCCTGAACTCTCCACATCCACAATAGGGGGCTCATCTTTTGATGCAACCTGACCCTTCTTCTTTGAAGTTCTGGAGGTTCTTGTCTTCTTCGGTGGTGGAGGAGCATCCTCCTCTTTTGCCTTTTCCAACTCTTCCTCATCAGAAGACTTGCTAAGCTTCAAAGTCTGCCATCTTCTTTTTCCTTTTGGCCTCCTTTTTGTTTCAGGCTCACTTTCCTTGGGTCCTCTGATTTTTATCTTGAACGGTGAGCTCTTTGCAGTTTTCCCTTTGGGGTCATCATCCCCAGATTCCTCTGAAGTAGACATGGGGTTGAGGTCTCCCATCAAATTGAAGGTACAAGTTACCTTCTCGCTTTCCAGCTCCCAACCTTATGCTTCAACCAGGAAGAGGTGAATTTCATAACCGGGACCATTAGGTCTTCTAACTCTGTAACCTCATCCTCATTCCAATTGATATCCCCGACTGACCTGTCCTTCACAGCTTCATAAGCATGATCCTGTACCAGTTTTCCATCATCCTCTAGTTGATCCGGGATCAACTTAACATTGTACTGTCTGATTGCATCGACAGGGAGTCTGGAATACCTTTTCTTTCTAGCCTCAAGATCATCTTTGATGTTGGCCCAATAGTCCTCTAGGTCACTTTTATGTCGGTACTCCCTAGTGGCCTTCTTCTGTGCCTCTCCTGTGATGTCGAAGTTCATCCTCTTGGAGTGGAAGGAGAAACCATATGCTGCCAACTCATCTCCTGCCGCATGTGCTGATTGAATTGAAGGGCATATTTCTGCTACACCAATTTCAAGGGGAAAATCTCCACCAAAGCCTGTTTTATGATTTTCCCTCTTCACAATGGAATCAAACTCACAAATCTGCCTCACAATCTCTAACAAAACAATGTGATCAGTAGGATACCGAGGTAACCTATATGGAGCGACCGGGCATCCATCAATCCTAAGGTAGGTGAAGGTGGGAAACTGGATGAACCAGGCTCCGTAGTTCCTTATCAATCCTTTGGCTCCATCTGCCAGCCTCATATGCTCTGCATTTTGTAGCATCCGGGTGATATGCATAGTGAATGCATCATTAGCCATGCGGTAGTCTTTATGTCCTAGGTGCAACTCTAGATAGATCTCATAGATTATGTCCTGTCCCAATGTCCCTCGTGGACTCAAACCCCTATATGGGTAGAATCTGGCTAGCACATACAAGACATAGGAGGACATGGTGAATTTCTTGGTCTCCAGGACGTTCCTTAACTGTTTGTCGATTTCAGAGCTAATAAGCCCGGCCCAGTGGTAGTTGATTCCTTGTTCAATCTTGTTGATCACATGAACCATCCAGTTTTCCAACACTCCAGTGGTCTTCAATCCTGCCACTCTGCTCAAGAATGTAATTGCATCATACTTATCTGACCTGAATTTAACCCTATGCAATTGCTTAGGTAATTTGGAATGGTGGGATTTTGGTTTCTCTAACCATGAGTTGATCATCTGTTGAGCTTTGGCTGGCTCATTCTCATAGTATGTTTTAGCCGTGTCTATGTTCAAAGCACACACAAAAGACAGATCCGGCATGTCGAAGGCTTGGGCAATGGAGACAGGACTAAAATTAGCTAGAAATCTTCCCTCATTACTGACAACCCTTTGTGTATCGAAGTCGTATTGCCTGGCACATTCCAGAATCAGCTCATAACATTGAATTGCTGGAGGGAAACCTGCCACATGCATTAATCCAGATTTCATCATTCCCTGTCTCAAGACTGACAGGTCCTTCTGCGCCATCCTCTGCTTGAATTCTCCATATCTCCAGGCCCCAACATTGGTGTCAGACACCTCGGACCACACAGATGATATCTTGCTTTCTGGCAGCTGGTTCTTCATCTCCAATCTTAGTCTTTCTACTTCTGAGATGGATGACCCCTCCGTGTCACCCTTAGATTTCCCAACAGCGACCCTACTTGATTCGGCCTGCATTCACAAAAGACGTCATTAGTATTCAATTATTGTTCATATTCCAACCAAAAGATCAACATAAAATCATATAAGACAGTTAAAATCTATCACAAACTGCTAATCCTTGAAAGTCCAAAGAAATAAAGCAGTCCGGGAAAATACTGCAAACCAAAAAAATCCAGTCGGGGCAGAATTTCAGAGAAATCCGACCCAGACGGATTCTAGCTGCCAAAACATCACTAGTCACATAAATCGTTAGTTCAGCCAAAAGATCATTAGATTATCATGACACTTATTCATTAGCAACAAGAAATTGGCATTCAACATTAAACCCATTAATCCTATCTTCGGAAAAAAAAAAAGAAAGATAAAGCCAGACAGGAAACCCAAAAAAATTTGGATGGGACGGATTTTCGCGGACAGCTTGAAGTATTTCAGAAATTACCCCACTCCGCGGAATAAGCCTAAACCGAGAAAATCCGGGTGTGCAGAAATTCCGTGGACACCACGGGAACCCGACGAACAATGACACGCGAACTGGCGACCAAACGATCATGCAACCTTTTCTACTTGGATTCTAATCGTCCCGAAATCAACGCCACTCAACAAGACTCAGAATGCAAAGGATTCCAACTTCCCAAAGCTCGAAATGACGAGTCCACATGGTGAAATGGTGATGCCCTAATTCGATGAATAAACCTACCGCCATGAAAATGAGGGAAAACTTCAAGGTTTAAAATACCAGCTAATGATCAACCTAAAGCACCCCGAATCTTCACAAGGCAAGGAGCAGCGTAATACAAGGGCAAGATTGACAAATCACAACCTAACCCATTATTCTGGGCCGAACACCAAGGAAACCATAATCTCACAGATGGAAAATTTCGCACTAAAAGGGCAAACAATCCAACCCAGAACCTCCTCCAAACGGACGCACACACCATCTAATGGATAAATACAAGCACGGGAGATAAGGCCTTGGTGTGGATTTAAGTCCAACCCTAATTCGATATAAACTCATGATCAATCAAAGGCCGACTTGGACCAGCTACCAACCAACTTGGAAAGATTTATTCAAGACACGACAAAGGGAAGGATCAGAGGCAACCCACCATGGATTAATGCTGTTGATATCCGAACTCAAAGAAGCGATTGAAACACGAACACACCCAGGGGCTGAAATCTAGACAACGGCACTCGAACAATCCTTACACACACGAATCAAGATCAATCTTCGCAGCTCAAATGGAAAATGCTTAATCGCCAGAGCAGCAAGCAAGGTGAACAATGAAGTCAGAATGATGTTCAAAATGCCCTAAATCCACCCATATATGCGTCTGAGCAAAGGGTACTATAAGCATTAATGAGCGACAAGACGCGTCTGACAAATCCGAAAACCCGAGCCCAAGATGGAATTTCAGAAAATATCAGGATACGCGGAAATCTGGATGGATAGAAATTTCGCAAAAATGCAAAAACCGGGATTATAACAAAGTTCGGGATTTTAGTGCAGACCGGGAAAATCCGCCAGAACCGAAAAATCCCGGGGTCAAGCAGAAACCCGGTTTCGAAAAACGCAGCGATGAACAGACAGTGAATCAGGGCCCGGAGAAATCCGCCAGAGCTGGAAAATCCTGGACCTTGGTGAAAACCCAAATTTTGCCTAAAACCCAATTTTAATCAATTCCAGCCTCAAAGCAAGGTCAAAGCTAGCAAGACTAACATGTCAAGACCTCAAAATGATAAGTCCAATATAGCCAAAGGCCAAAAGACATCCGAAAAGAGGGTCCCTACTCCAAGTGGGGCGTGTGCGAAAACTGGACAACAGGAGTCTTAACAGTTTGTTAAGAAATGCCAGAAATGTCAAATCCATGGTAACTTAATCCATGCACCAGCACAAGAATTGCAACCATTTACTTCAACATGGCCCTTTTGTTAGTGGGGACTGGACTTGGTAGGAAAAAATAATTCGTCTTCATCCAATGGACACAAATTCATAATCACAGCAACAAAATACTTTACAAAGTGGATAGAAGCAGTTCCCTTAACAACAATCACTGGAAAATAGATCTCTTCCTTCATATTGAATTACCTCATCTGTAGGTATGGAATTCCTTAGTCCATTGTAACAGACAATGGTATACCATTTATGAATCAAGATGTGTAGGAATTATGTGAGAAGTTTCATATCTAACATCATTTTTCAACACCATACTATCCTCAAGGAAATGGCTAGACAGAGGCCTCAAACAAAACTATTTTGAAAATCCTGAAGAAGACTATCAACGATGTTGGATGTGATTGGCACATTCAATTAAATCTTGCTCTCTAGGAATACAAAACCAGTATCAGAACACCTACAAGAGCTACACTATATGCCTTGGTATATGGATCAGAGGCCATACTACCCATTGAGGTTGAGATTCCATCACTTCGTGTGTCACTGAAAGGAATTATTCTATATGAGGATTATAGAATGTTTATAATTCAAGAGCTAGAACTATTGGATGAATGTCGTCAACAAGAAGTGAACCATTTGAAGGCATATCAACAAAGGATGTCCAAAAGCTACAATCATAGGGTAAAGCCTAGAGTCTTTCAGGTTGGGGACTTGGTCCTAAAGGAAAACCCTAGAAATCAATAGGACAAAGAAAATAAAGGGAAGTTTGAACCTAGATGGCTAGGTCCCTTTGTAATCATATTAGTCTATGGATCTGGAGCCTATCAGCTATCTACACCTGAAGGGGATTTGTTCGATGAACCTATCAATAGTATCCATCTCAGGAAATTCTATACCTGAAATCATCTAGTGCACGGTTGAAATGGTTGCCTTGATGAAAACCTGGCAAACAGGCATCTTAGTGATGGAAAATACAAAAAAATCAGAAAAAGAGAAAATACAAAAAAAATCAGAAAAAGAGAAAATACAAAAAAAAGAAAGAAAAATACAAAATCACAAAAGGGAAAAAGACAAAAAAATCACAAATAAAAAAAAGAAAAAACACAAAAAAATCAGAAAAAGGAAAAATACAAAAAAATCATAAAGTTTGAAAAAGTGCAATAAAAACAAATAGTGAAAACCTGGAAACATGCGCTACTTGTGATTTAAACCGACTTTTCCATCTATTAGATGCATGACTTGGTTGTTCACTTTCGCCATCATTTTTCCGCCTATCATTTGAAAAGAGAACCTCATGTACATATCCTGGCAAAGTGATCGTGTCACACCCTAGCTTGGGGGAAAAATCCTGAACTCATTGGGGGCAATAAACTTGAGCTTAAACAAATAGACAAAAAGCAGTATGACAACACAACAAACACAATGATCATTGGGAAACTCAACATGGAGCATACATCAAACATTAGATCACTTTAGAAAATCAACCATCCACATCAAAATAGTTGAAATCAAACTAATAAGAACAACTCAAAATGGATGATCTAATCTGAATAATGATTGAAATACTTTAAGCAGAGGTTGAATTGTTGTACTTTGATCTTTTCTATCATTTATTTGGAGCAACTCGATGATGTATTGAACTAGAGAAGCTAGGAAGAAGAATGATATTTTCTTTGTTTGTTGTTTGTGAATTAATTATTTATTGTGTGAATTGTCGCGAGACGTGTTCTACAAAGTATCACTGATGACATTCTAATTCACATAATAAAATGATTGATTCTTGTCTGTTTAGCAAGAAATGCTCAGGTCTCGGTTTAATTATACCATTGATGCTTGTACTCACTTTCAACATTTTAAAAGCTCCATGATGATAAAAAGCAAAATAAATGGACTGTTAAGATGCCAATGTTTGCATGTAGTTTTGCATGATAAAATTATATTGCATTCATGTTAATCTTACATCTGCAGAGTATTTGTTACAAAATCTAGTAAAGGATTCAAAATGATGTTATCTTTTCTCATAAATGGATTGAGTATACTTGACATTAACAAAAACATCATCATTAACATGTAGCTGCATAATAATTTCTATTACATAAATTAGAAACATTATTATATCATTTCATCATTCAAACATTTGATCATAAAATTTGCATTAATCATGTCATTTCTTCATTTGTGCATCACATCATAAAATTGCATGAGAAAAACTATCAAAAACAAATCTCTATGTAGTTGCATTTTCATTCATCCATTCATCATATCATAAAACATACATTAAAAGTACCGTCATATTGATCATTCATTCATCCATTTATTGCATCATATATTTGCATTTGAAAAATCAACAATATAGTACATCATATTCATCTTCATCATTATGTCATATATCATTTAAAACAACACATCCAAAATCATACATATAGATGCATTTTTATATCATTTACATATATCCATGTAAATAACAACATACATCATGCATCCATAAATCATCATTATAGGCATTATCACATATAAGATCATATGTAAATCATAACATGTCATCATGATCATAAATTGCATCCATAACATCATAACAAAAATCATCACATAACATATAGAACATAGGAATTAAATCCATTCACCATAGAACCATATAAGCACATATAAATCGATAAAATTTGTTGCATATCATAAAGCTCAAAAATCATAATGTCAAGTATATAATGATGTATGAAATATAAAGAGATACAACATCAAAATGGCTGTGAATCAAAACACCCGAAGTATACACCATGTCTCAAATATATCATGGAAACAACTCATAGAGCTATGTGGTGCTAGCTCCAGACAGTGTAGGCATCTTGGGACTAGTCCCTCCACCACCAGACGTACCAAGATCTCTTGGATCTCTCCATAGAGGCTATGTCACACCCGCACTAATAGTCCTGGAATGATTCCTGCCTGATCGAGACTGGGCATAACCGACTCTCTACTCGGAGGGAACAGCATCATGGTAGCCACCCTGTAATACTCTTCCTCTCTACCTACATGGAGAACCTCTCTCATGTAATCAACTACAGAGGTACCATCAGCTAGTCTCTGCAATCTCTCAATTGTCAACTGTGCCTGCTCTGCAGCCTGTCTAGCTACATCTCTCTTGACTATCAACGAGGCTATCTATGCCTGTGCAACAGTCAACTGTGCATGTACCTACAAAAGGGCCTTTCCATGAGACTGGGCCTCTGTCTGCATCTGCGTCTGTGTCTGCACCAATAAACCACGAGCCTGAACCAGCTGACCCTATAAAGTCTGTACCTACACCTATAAACTCGCAATCAGGGTATGCTGATGCTAAGAGGGTATCCCAATCTGAACACACTGCTCTGCAAGGGCTACAAGTGATCGCCTCTTACAAGGCACCATGATCTCTCTGACATCTAAAACTAGAACTGATCCACTAGCTCCACCTGACCCACTGGCTCCACCTGGTCCTCCACCTCCTTCACCACTATCTCCTCCATCATCTCCACCCCTGTCTCCACCACCTCAGTATACCTCCTCAACATCACTACTATCATCCTCATCACCACTCCCTACATCCTCCTCCACCTCCACATCCTGCTCCTCCTCCACGCCCTCCTCTCTCCTCCATCAATGACCATGTACAATTGCAACCTCCTCCTCGCTAGGTAGTGGCACAGGCTCATCAGGAAAAAATATCTGTGGAAATGGATGTAAGGAAAGATACTTTGCATAATCTGCAGTAATCAGAGGCTCGATATTGTTAGGAAGAATATCCCAATCTCAAGGCTGTAGGTTCAGGTACTCTTGTACAAGAGTATCATATGAAAGGATGAGTCCCCACTCAGTAGAATCTATCTGACGCTGGGCATAATATGCAACGCCCTGGGGCATGCCCTGTATAATGCCATACTGTCTGAGCACCCTCCTCAGCAAAAATATCTCAATAACAAGACGATTCCTACCAATCAGGAACATAGATTGACAGAGGTATCCCATCTCTGTATCATCCTCATCCCAGTGATCACAATCCAGATAGGTTTGCCATGTAACAACCTCCAAATCATCCAAAACTCTCCTCCAATGCTCTAACTTACCTAGTTTGGGCTGAGTAAGATGACCTGTATATCTGTGAACATACGGTCTCATAGCCGGTCTCTGTCTACCTGTCATTGGACACGTAACAACTATATGCTCCCACACCCACATTTAAAGTAATGTAACCCCAGAAGACAAACTATGACCTGAGAGGTAGACAACCGAATGCAAATCATGATAAAGATGAGCAAGCATACACATGCCCCATGCATATCTAGTACCATGTACAATCATACTCTCCAACACACGACCCCAACCAACAGAAAGTCCCTTTGACCTACGATCAAGACAAAGGAACCCTCCAATAAAACCAACAAGTACTAAAGGTAGGGTGGCATAGGAATCCACCATCTCTCGCCATGGGATCTCATATCCACAAATCATATCATCCTGAAAAACTCAGCGTAGTGCCTCGATCCCGCCCTACTCTAAAGAATCATAAACTACAACCTCCCCAACAACGGGTATCCTCAAAATCCACCATACATCCTCAGGAGTGACTGTCATCTCGCCAGTAGGAAGGTGGAAGGTATTATGCTAGCTATGCCACCTCTTTGCTAAAGCTGTCAGGAGACCCCGATTAATCCTATTTTGGGGCATGTCTAGAAGAGAAGACAAACCACAACGTACGATGACTACTGTGTCGGGCTGCACTAGCTGCGGTATCAAATAAAAAAGGTCCTAGGAAACTGCTCTTGAATCTGTAGGTTCGCAAATGACTCCTATCATCATGAAATATTGAAAGTTAGTAATCTTTGTCAATTCATCAAACATTAATCAACCTATCAAATCTAATCAAATCTGTTGAGACTTCGCTAAAATCTCGTGAGCAACTATCAAATCAACCTCGCCAATCATGAGGTCAATCATCAAATCTATCAATCAACCTCACCTATCATGAGGTTAATCATTAATCTTAAGTTATGCCTCACCTATTATGAGGTCAATTAATCAAATCAACCTTGCCTATCATGAGGTTTATCAAATCACACTATAATTATTTCTCACTTATCATGAGTATAATTATTGTCAATCAATCATCAGACCTCGCCTATCATGAGGTTGAACATCATCTACTCTATTGGGATCATCAATCATATCAAATCAATGACTGACATGATCAAAAATTGATATAATCAAGGACAAAATTGACAAATTACATCATTATGATTTCAATGCGCTAAAACAGTGTTTTTATGTGCCACAATATTCATTGTGCCATGAAAGAACCTCAATGCGCTAAAATAGGCGATCAAAGCGCTATTTCATCATATGCACCATTTCAGGAGGCAAATGCGCAACGTCAAGCGGCAAATGCACTATATCATCAGATGCGCTACTTTACCCTACGTATGAGCTACATTTTTTTGACCTATGTGCTAAATCTGCGTATGTGCTATTTCATCCTATTTATGCGTTGAAACAACTAACCTATGCGCTATTCTACTTTATGCGGTACTGCAGCCTACAAATGCGCTAAAAAAATTCAAAATGTTTAATCTGAAATAAACGCACGAAAAATGAAAAAACACAAAAAACACGAAAAACAAGGAGGTTCACGAGTACGTACCGGAGGTCCATAGGCAGTCGAGCGGTTGTGTCGATGCACACGTTCAAAATGGTGAGTGTGGTAAGGGATTGAAATTTTGCTCAAATTGATTTCACTCCAAATTTTCAAAACTCAAACATGCACAAATGAATTCTAAACTCAACTTTTTAACCTTTTATAGGTTAATTAAGGGGATTTTTGTGGAATTAATTTCTTTTATTTACTGGAGGCTTAATTCAAAACTCATCACAGGGGCATCTTTTAAACTGTTTGTCGGGAGATAAATTATTTCATCATCATATGTTTATCAAATCATCATAAATCATCAGAAAATCATAAAAAATTTGAAGAAAACAAAAAATAAATAAAAAATTCATCAATTTATCTCCCAAGGGGGCATATATTCATCATCACAGCAAAATCAACATCTGGGACATACTAAATTTTTTTCGTCAATACTGGCAACAACAACAAAATTTTCTTTGAAGCAATGTGTAAACACATCACTTCAAAGAGGGGAAAAATGTATACATCTAAAAATGGTTTGGATAATCTAATTAATTAAATATGGTTTATTTGATTAATTAACCTTTAATTCTTCTACTATTGAATAAATAGAAATATTTATTTATATAGTTCATCTTTTAAATTCTTCAATCTTTATTCTATTATTTCGTCTTAATTAAATAAATGAATTTCACTTTGTTTTATTTAATTATAATAATCAAATTCTTCTACTATTGAATAAATAGAAATATTTATTTATATAGTTCACAAACTATATTCTTTTGATTATTCTCTCTTAATTAAATAATCAAAACTTCAATAGTTTTTATTTAATTAACATTATCCCTCTTTTATTAAATAAACAATATCAAAAACACTTGTTTATTTTAATAATTTTTATTTCTTCCTAAAATTGAAATAAATCCAAAAATTCAAATTTATTCAGATATTTTGTACAGCTAATCATATCCACCTATCAAAATAGATATGAAATGTCTAATTTAATTCATCTAAACCTTTACAGGCAAATTTGGAGACAAATTTGCAGGAAATCCTCTTCATCCTCTTCCAATGATTTTTCCTATCTTCTAGTTGAGTGTTTTTCTGGGGAGGAACAATCCCCATGATCAACTCAGGCTTCTTCATCTCTCACCTTTCAATCCTCTAGATCAAATCTAGACCTTTGCTTTGCTGCCCCTTTGCAAATGTGTTGCCGTGAATCTATAAATACAACCTTCTTCTATAGGAAATAGATCCCAACTTTGTGCAAAATTTCTCTGCAGGAATACCAATTGAGAAATCAAGCATCTTAGCAATAGCATTATCATTTAGCAATAACAATCATAGTATTTTAGAATCAATATCATGGTCGCATCAGAGTTTATTGTAGCTTCTTTTATCAAGTTTCATGTCAATTTAGATCACAACTTCATCATTATCATTTAGATACCATCATATAGGATTAGATTATTGCATTTAGCAACATCTCATTCTCTAGATTGGCATTTTAACAGTCACAATGCTTACCAAATCTAAGAGCCCAGTGACTTAATAAATCTTTGGAGATAGAGAACAATATGACGCTTTCAAGAGTTTTCTCATGTTAATTAGATTAATTATTGTTGATTCTCTTGATATAATGTCTTATTAAGAAGTTTTGTTTGCTATTTTACTCATTACTTATTCCACACTCACAAAAGTAGTTCCTACCAAACGATCTACTTCTGAAGTTGTATGTGACTTTCTAAAGGAGAACATCATTTCATGCTTCAGAGTGCCTTGTAAAATTGTGACCGATAATGCAACATGTTTCTCATCAAAGGAGCTATTGGAGTTTTGTTTTGATCACGACATCATGTTGTCACACTCATCGGATTATTACCCTTAGGGTAATGGACAGGCTGAGTCATCAAACAAGAACATAGTCACAATCGTGCGTAAGCTAGTTGACTCAAATCAGCGGGCTTGGCACAAAAAATAATATGACGCTCTTTGGGCTAATAGAATCACTCCAAAAAGAGCCATTGGCTCCTCTCCTTTTATACTTTTGTATGGTACAAAAGTAGTTCTTCCCATCACATTGGAGTTGTTTTCCTTACAGCTGGCATCTACACTGGAGGATGAAGAGTTCAGAGACCCTATTCAAAAGCGAATGTTGTACCTGATGAAACTTGAAGAGGAAATGGAAGAGGTTGTCGATAGAATCACTCAACATCAAGAGAAAGTGAAAAATATTTTTGATAAGAAGGCTCATTAGAGAGACTTTGAAATCGAAGATCAAGTCCTGTTGTGGGACAAAAGACACGAACCTAAAGGAATGCATGGAAATTTTGATTCCTTATGGTCGGGGCCTTTTCAAATCCATGAGTCAAGAGGAGAGAACACATACATGCTCTCGTATTCAGATGGAATGCTTCTCTTGCTACCATATAGCGAGCAATATCTCAAGCACTTCAACCCTCTGAGAGAGGAGTGACTTTTTGTAAATAATTTATTTATGCTTTATCATTATGTCATAATGTGTTTCCCCATTCTGTGATGTTTTGTGGTGTTTTAGGTGATTTAGGTAGTCTTGTTTTAGGTGATTATTAGGAATGTTTTAATGTTTCTTAGGTGATTAGGAAAACTCCAAGTATATTAGGTGATTAGGGAAAGAGTCCTAATTCCAATTCCCAATTGATAAGTCACTGGTCTACAAAAACACAGAGAATCTTGATTCTCCTATGTCGTAAGTATCTGACATGGTCACGAGACGAATCCTAATGTTGTACCCAAACCAATTTTTTTTTGCTTCATTAAGGCATTTTCTTAAAAGAGTCTAAACCTTTTTAAAATGATGTCAAAACATAGTTTTTGGACAAATCAAGTATGGACTTTGAGTCAGTTTGATGTTAAGAAGATACTAGTGAAATTTGAGAAAAATTAAAAATTATGGTTTCAAGCACCCCTGTTTTAGTTCACAAAACCCTAAAAATTGAAACTTGTCAGAATTGGCTGAAATTAATTTTGATTAGCTTATTTCACATCACGATCACAGTGGTGAAATCAATTTTAGTTAAAAGTCAGTTTAAGCCTGGTGGGTAGTTTTCACTTTTTCAGGAGAAAAGTTAGGACCTCCAAGGTCGTTAATGGCAGTTGGCCAGTACTAGGTGTCAAAATCTAAGCCTGAAACTCAAAGCATAAAATTCTATGATGAAGGATGCTAAAGAAGATGCTTCATGGTGGAGGGGATTTTCAAATGGTGAAAATTGGAAAAAATATTCTAAGTCTAGAAACATTTCACTTTATAACATGGGAGACACTTGCATAATCAACGTGCAAGTCAACTTTGTAGTGTCTGTACATGTGAAAATGGTGAAATACAGTCACACACACATGTCAGCAGTAGTAATGCTTCTACATGGTCAACTCAGCAAGTGATATGGTGTTCGTAGAGTGCGAAATGGAGGAAAACATCAAGTCCAAAACAAATCTGTGCCCTTGTAGCTCATGGGTGTCCTTCACTTTGGAGGCTCAGATTCAATTATTTTTGGTTGCAAATACATTCATTCTCTTTAGTTTCTAGTTAGCTTTCTAACAAGCTATCAAGCGAGTCCATCCGACTTGTGGAACTCCAATAGACAAAGGCGGAAGCAAAAGTTATAGAGTTTACATATCACAGAGAGTCAGATTTGCAATTTCTATGCCCCTATAGCCTAGGGGCGCTCTTGAATTAGACCTGTCAGATGATGGAATTTGTAGAATTTGTTTCTAGGGGATCTTTTCTGATTCATCCCAGCTCTGTGATGCATCTGTTCACAAGATCATTAGATGTGCTGAGTGACCATGGTAGTTGTTCCAGCAAGCATGTAAAATGGAGGGAAAACAAAAGTGAAAATATCAAAATGTACCTCTATAGGCCAGGGCACCTAGCCTTTTGGCCAACTAGATGGGGTTTTTAGCAGTTGTCGTCTTCATGAGACCTGTGCAAAATCCTCCTAGCTATTCAATGAATCCAACCATCAGCCCTCAAGGTTTGTCAAATGCTTGTGGGTGAAGAATCAATGAAAAAATACTGAAGAATGAAAACAAGCAGAAAAAATGGCTAAGTATGGAATTTACATACTCCCTTGGAAAAGACACCCTTCTATTGGAAGTCTTAGAAGCAGTTTTCTCACTTTGTCACTTCTAGGAATATCTCTTCCAAGTTGTTCCATCTTCACGATGAGATCAACGGTGCACACATCGGAGCAATCCAGCTCCTAGTGGCAAGGGTCAAAGTACAACGTTCATGTGAAAGTTGCAATTTGCAAAATCATTCTCAAGTTTGTAATTGTGCCTTTGTAGGCCAAGGGTGCCCTTGCATTTGAGGGCCTTAAATTCACTTTCAGAAGATTCACATATAGTCATTCTTTGCATAATTCTTCTAGCTACGCGATGGATCCAACATCCAGTCGACGAGAGTTATCATTCATCGACAGTGGTAGATTGAAGCACAAAATGGAAAAATAGGAAAATGACTTAAGTCTGGTGTCCTATGCATTCTTTTTGAAAAAGGCACTCTTGTTTTTGAGGCACCAAATGTAGTTTTTAGCACTTGCAACTCCCATCAGATATTTCATCAAAGTTGTTCTAGCTACATAGTGGATGTGTTAGCTCAGCTCCAGCATCAACCGGGCACTCAGAAATCAGAATTCAACAGAGGCTATGATGACATTTTTGACAAGCTACAAAATAGGAATTTAGCTAAAAATCTCAAGTTTTGGAGGGCACTTGGAAAGTCAAAGTTTGACTTTTCAGAATCAACATGCATTTTTAAGATGACCCAAAAAGGTGGAACTCAGTTAACTGAATAAAATAATATTAAAATCTTCAGTTTCATCTGTCAAATTTTGCTTGCAAAAGGGGCAAATTTCTTCAATATTTTAATATTGACGCCTATTTTGAAACTCAATGTTATTTTCGCATGTTGATTTAAGTTGAAAATTAAAGAGGTGATGCCTATTTCTAACTCCAAGTCAGTCTTTTTTTTAAATGAAATGAGGTCCAATCAAAAAATTTCATTTTAAATTAAAGGTTATCTCTTCAATGTGATGCCTAAACCCCAAAATTCTTTAAATATTCAAAAAGGCATCCATTTCTCTCACAACAGGTGGCAACAAACGAGTTTTCAAATCAATTATCAACAATTGAAGGTGCCATAAATATTATTGTTTAGATTTCCTTGTAGATACATGTCCAGAATAATCAACAGACTTCAGACAAGCATGGTGATTTTTGCAGAAGTAGAACCATAAAACTTCTATCTTTTGTCTTAATTTCTTCTATTCTTGTCTTAGGTTTTCTCTCACATGGCCAAGAATTTGGTGACTTTTGAAAATTTTGATCATCTGGGTTTGTTGTGCACGACTTTCTCTACAAAACCCATGTGTTAGAATTTTTCAGGAAAGATTGCCTCATAGCTTCAATTCTCAAAGCTCTGTTTTTCTTTTTAGAAATTCCTTTGCAAAGTAAAAGTCAATATTTTTCAAAACGAAGGCTCTGGGTTGGCTTAGAACCATCTTCTGCACAAAACCCATATTTCAATTTTTCTCAAAAAAATTGCCCTTTGGAAACCCTAAAACCCTTGCAGTTCTCGACTGAAAAGTCTTTGCATGTCAAGCTAAACGACATTTTTTTCGCAATTATGACATCGTGGGTTGTCTTAGAATCACTTTCTACACAAAACTCACATCTTAGAATTTTTTGTGAAAATTGCCCCAACAGGCTATTTTTAGCCTCACCAAGAGACATTTTAGCTTTCTAGAGAGAGTTGTCAAAACATAGCCGTGTTTATAGTCAACAGGCGAGTTTTTCATAATGTAGTACACACAGATTGAATTCAAGACTAAGTCAGTCTTAATTGATGACTTCATCGATATAGTTGACACAGATTTGCATAAGGTGCTTCTAGAGGCTATCTTGGATCCGATTAAAATAAATCAAGTAATACTTCAAAACATCAAAGAATCCAGGTTGCTAGAGGCAGCTTCACTCCCTATTTTAGTTCATTGCATAGAATTTTTGATGTCTTGTGTCAAGCATTACAATTCTACTACCCAAAAAATTCAGTCAATAGATGGATGGGTGATTTACAGTCTCAAGCCCTAGGACATTGAGGGGTGTTTTGGTATTCCTCAATATCTGAACAGTTTGGTCATTACCATGGATCAGTGTGAAAAAGCATTCAATACTGATAAGGACGTTTGTCATAGCAAAATGGTGGTAAGATGGTTAAAACAGAAGAAAGTTAAATTGCTAAACAATGTGGGTTGTAGAGAGTTCAAAGATGAGTATGTGATTTTGATCACTCTTCTTAATCATGTTTTTGCTCTTCTTAATCATGTTTTTAGTCACGTAGATGCTCACAAATTTTAGCCTTGGATGTACCACATCATTGTTCAAATTATTTCCAAGCGAGAGCATTACAACTAGGCCTCTTTGATTAGCAACGTTCTTCACAAGTAGATTACCAGTTTCCTGGTTGCCCACCAATTTCATATGTGTTCGTATCTCATATACCTGATTGCTTACCAGGGTCAGTTTAGAGGGTTGAACACATTAGGGATTCTCAGTGTACAGAAGGTTCATCAATACTACGACCAACTTGAGTTCAAAAATTCTGAGCAACATTTCAAGTGTGTGTAGGAAGCATTCTTAATGTGCACAGTGAGGAACCTAGACCGAGAATTGCATGTTTGTATCTCAGCGGTTGCTAGAGCAACAATGGTAGAATGGGCGAACTGGTTCATTTAGTTCCCTACCTACACCTACATCCGCATCTATGGATATACATGAAATCCAACCATGTTACCTCATTATCCTTCAGATAAGATGATTTTCATGGAATTTCTGAGGCAATTACATAATGTTCATTCACGTCTGTGCCACAAGTGTAGGCCAGCTGCCAATTTTCCATTGAAAATAGGAATCTATAGGTGCAAGACAACAGTTGATGCCAAGTCTGCAGGTCATGAGTTAGAGAAACTTAATCTTAAGTACCTCATTGATACACGCTCATATGACCCTTGGGGTTATTATTCAACACGCCTTGGCGGTCGCTCTTACCACATGCCTTCTATGGAGGATTACTGGGTCAACTGCGAGGACGAGTTCGAGGTGTGCCATCACAACTACAATAGGTTCACCCTCTCACATATTTCTATCTTCATGTCAGAGGATGTGGGAGGATTTTTAGATGATGATGGGATACACTTCCTCAATTATTCAGTGAATAGGTTGATACACAACCACTTCTAGTTGTTGATTGGTTTGCTAAGGAATACTCATTTGTCAAAGAGAGATCAAGTAGAGTCATTCAAAACAGTACACTCTACTTGGAAAGCAAGAAGACAAGGAGGGCAGTCATACCAAGTACATAGCCACCACTAGTGGAATCTTCATTGCCATCCTCATCAAAACCAAAACAAAAGAAAAGGACTAATCCTCCTAAAAGAGATAAAGTGTCTAACAATTCAAAAGGAAAGGCACTTGTTACAAAAACACATGTGGAGATAGCCACAAATATAGTTCAGAGCATGCTAGAGCTGTAAGTACAACCTCCTTTTCCATCACCAACACCACAACAGTCTCTAGTTCCCATTCACATTGATTTGGAACTAGACTCGCCACTGCGTAACGATACCTCTACACATTCTCGCTCATCAGGGCTTCTTATGACTAGCATCGACCCTTCTAGTGAGATTAGTTGAGACTCATCTTGGCTTGAGAATTAGTTGGGTAGGAAGAGGAGGCAACCATCCTACAAACTTGACTTCTTAGATTTTGATAATGTCTACCAGGACACACCAAATAAGAGAATAAAGAAGCAAGTTCATATAGAGAGGAACACTGACAAGGAGATCATAATAGAGACCGTTGCACCCCCAGAGGGCAAGAACTTGAATGAGGTAGAAGTTGAAGACTTCAACGTAATAAAGGTCAACCTTGGTAGAAGCACACACCAAGCAGAGGTTGATTTCCTTCAGGTTGCAATAGATAGCATAAAGGATAGAGTGATAAAAGACGGGTAAGACAAGGCAACCCTCAAGGCTGAAATCTAGTAGCTTTGTCAGTATATCTCTAACCTCATGCATAGAATTGAAAATGTCACCACCTTGCTCCTGTATATGCTAGAGCTACTAGTAGAGCAGAATTAGCTTAATCAACTGGTTCTATATGAGAAGTGCCTGATAGACTGGGAAGAAGAGTTCGTCACAAGGGGTCGCTTCGTATTCACATAGTTATATCAATTGAGGTACAATGGCCGTGAACTCTGTCTATGAATTTAGGACTTAGAGTGAGACTTGGCGATTGACAAACCCAGAGATGAAATCATGATCTCTCATCTGAGGAAAACATATGACTCAATCATTGATGAAGAAGATAAATAAGCTATTTTTACTCGGAGGACACAATTAATCTTCAAGGCAAAAATACAACAGACAATGGCTTCAGAGTTGGTGAGAGCAGAGAACATGTGACTAGTGCACTTCAGTACATGAGAACTTTCGTGTCCTGAGTTCCTTTCCAGTATTAGCATGAGGGTGGTGAGTACGTCGAGCTTGTTGACATTTGGTTAGAGTTGTAGGTGCTCATCCATAGTATTTTTAGTGGAGATTCCATTGGCTATAAGTTATATCAAGTTACAGTCACGCCAGTGTTATTTGATGAGGTAGTTAAGAGTAGAGGAGAACTTTAGAGTTAGATCACGGGCGCTGAGGAGATGCTGCGAAGACATAGTGTGCTACGACAAAGTATCAATGCCCCAAATTGTGATACATTTAAAAACCTCGTGGAGGGGTTACTTGCTCGAGATCGTGGCCAGTGAACTCTAGATTAGGATGTCCCACCTTTTTAGGATAGACATCAGACACAACGGTTAACTCAATGCTTCTTTCTAAGTTAACTCATTGTTCCACATTTCATGCTATGTCTGTCTTGGAATCATCAATGTACAGTTGGAGTTCTCATTTAGTTTTCATTTCAATAAGGATGTGCATTTTGCACATGTCCATTTAGTTTAGTCTTGTTTTGGTTAACTGATGGTAGTTTTCCAGTTAACTGTATAGTTTCATTTATTTAGGTTTAGCAATAAAATCTTGCATTCTTGCAAGAATGTAGTTGACTCAAGGTGATTTTAGGGTTCCCTACACCTTTGATGTCTATAAATAAGAGCTCTTTGCTCATTTGTAATTAACTTTTGCATGTGATAGTAATATATGCTGAACCAACTTGCCTAAAATATTGTTGTTCTGTATCTGTTCACGAGCTTTTACTATGATAATAAATGGCTGAGCCACCTTGCTTGAATGTTATTATTATGGTATTTTTTCATCTTAGTTAAATATAGTTGCTAGTTTGATCATTTATTGTATTCATTTCTCACCAATGCTATTTGCTATCCTAGTTTGCTATCTTATGTTGTGATTAATAATTATCTTTCAATCTACTCCTCAGATAGGGGTTCCTCCTCCTTGGAAATTTAGTAATTGAGCTTATCGTTTGATGTCATGCCTAATAAAATTCATTTCAGCCTACGCCTCAGATAGGGGTCCCTCCTCCTTGGAAATCCTGTTATAAAGTTTATCGTATAAAACATTCCTGCTCCTTTTTCCTTATGCTCTTTTTTCTTGAGGAGATTGGATAGATTAAAAACATTTAGTTTAGTTGTATTTAAAATCTACAAAACCAGAGAAAACCCTTAGCTACAACGTTCTTGGTTTCCTTAACCTTGTGCCTCTTCCAGCTGAGTCAAAAAGATAAGATTTAGAATACTTTACTTTTTAATGCATATCAACAAAAGAGGGAGCTTCCTCTCCTAATTTGAAGAGTAGTCATTATGAACTGTGCATAGCTATTCGTACCAACTCACACTCCAGAGGTGATAATTGTTACGCCAATAGGAGTATAAATTTTTGCTAGAATATCAAATTTTCACAAACAAGATATCACCAGAAAGATGGTTTCGTGTACTTTGTTTGCAGTGGTGCAGAGTATTTTTCCAGATTTTGTTGTGGGTATATATTATAGCCAATTGAAGTCAATGCTTCTATTTGGACTCTTGAGTTCATATATTTTCACCAGTTTGTCATATTTTGGAGATTCCAGCGACATTGGGAAGGTGATTCAGAGTTCTTTCATCTTGTCCATCCAATTTTTTTAGATTTAGCTATAGGTACATTCTATTGAGTTTTTGCAATTTGAGGCATTTGCTTGATATTTTGGACATATTGGAATTTGGAGAAGGTTTATTTGTATTTGGGAGTTTCTAATTGTTTTTGAAGGTCAATGTATTTGTAATCTTGGAGATCTATCATAGTTCATTATGGGGTTTTCATTTCGTCCTTCATTGATTATGTTGGAAAGGGGAAACTATCAACAATGGAGAGATTGCATCATAAACCATCTCCAATTCCTTCAATTATTGTCACATTTGTATGGTTTTGCGCCTCCTCCAGATAAAGGTATCCAAAAATTTACTTGGAGTTGTAGAAGGTATGATGTCTTAGAGGTTATTGCAATGCATGTTGATGATGATATTTTGAAAGGTAAATTGATCATTGTGATTGTCTTCGTACTCTTTGGACTAAGATTTGGGAGCTATATGGAGATATTGATACCCCACCATTCCTTGATGATCATGATTTAGAATGTCATGAGCCTCTTCATTCTACAGATGAAATACCTTATGATCATAGTACTATGCAGGAATTTACAGATTTGGAATGCTTTGAATCTTTAGATGAGGATGTCAAGGGTTCTTCGGATGCTTCTTCTCCATCAGAGATAGTTAATGTACCTTCACCTTTAGTGATTCCTTGTGTAGAGTCATTGATTGAGGCTTCCATCATTCCTATTCAATAGGACCATTCATTTTATGTTGGTGATTCATTGATAAATTCCGGTGATTCATTACAACAAGTATTTGATTATCTTCCCTATTGGGATTCTTATTTGACAAACATTGCATCCTTGTTTGTGGAGTTTCACATTTTAGATATGGAAGACACATTTGAGGGGTTATCTCTCCTCTTTGACAATAGTCATTGCATAATTTTTGTCAAATCATCTTTGTCTTTAGATATTGTTCAACATCAGTTTCTGCATTGTCCTGATTTATCACCTTCTTCATTGATTGGGTATGTACCTGATTTGATAGTGGCATCTTCATATTTAGTGGAAAAGGAGACACAAGCAATTTTCAGAGACATCATCATCATCATCATCATCCATATTCATCCTTCCCTTCCTTTAATTCCTATCCGGAATGGGAAGTATTCCTACATTTGTACTTGGTTTTGTTTCTTTCGAAAGGGAGACAAGTTGTTTATTGACATTGGAACATGTTTTATCTTCAGGAACTTACCATTTTTTGTAGGAAATTACACCTTATGGGGGGCTATTTGATTATATTGTATTCTTGTGATGAATTTTTCTCTTGGGGGGTATTGATGTTGAGACCTCCATTCATCACTTACATCATTTGTACATGATTTTCATTTTATCTCTTTTTTGGAGAGGATTTTTCATCCCACTAGGTTTTCTCCTTTAATTCGTTTGTGAGAGATTAGTTGTACATGGGTACCTGACATGGCCTTGTTGTTGTGACCCATATTGCATTTTCATCATTTGCATAATAACTACACTCCCTAAGTTTCACTTATGGGGGAGTGTTAGTGTGAATGAGGTTATTTCCTAAATAATTTCTAGTGCAGACCTATTCACATCATTATAAATTTACTTAGGAGTTAAGTTTCCTAGGTGTCATTTCTAGAAACTAGTTATAATGAGGCCATGTCTCATTAATTAGCTTATAATTATCTAGGCATTTAATATTTCACTTATGCATTAGGCGTTTAATGTTTGCATTCAAGGTGGTTATCCTACCTCTTCTCACCTTGCCTATATAAACAAGGTGCTTGTTCATTGTGTAGTGTCAAAAAAAGTATCCCTTTTCCACACTTAATTTGGGAAATAATTAATAAATAAATGAGCTTAATTATGCCTTAATTTAGTGTTGTAATGTGCTTTACACATTCACATTAATTTTAAATGGACTTAATTGTGTCTTGTTATAGTGTTGTGAGGTGTATCTTTACACTTTCACATTAATCTAGAGCTTTATTAATTGAATAAGGTCAATTTTCTTTAATTGGCCCCTTTAATTCAAATCCGAGCCTAATTAAATGCAAATTCCAAGCCCTTGGATAAAACTCGATATTCATAAATGTCATTATACAACACTTAACTTTGGAAGATGTGTGTCCTAGGTAGGTGACTTAGGACCCATTCGCCATAGGGTGAGTGGGTCCTCACTTAGTCCTAGGACCCTATGTTTACATGATATTTCACGTTGTACGATGTGTGTCCTAGGTAAGTGGCCTAGGACCCATTTGCCACATGGCGAATGGGTCCTCACTTAGATCTAGGACCCCTATTTTGGATATGTTTTTGGCGGTATTTTAATGATTTGAAATCCATAATTCAATGTCGGCTTGTGATATTTGAATTTTGGGAATTAATGTTAAGATATGTATAAATACAAGGTTATTTCACTATGTTTCATCCTAAGCAATCCTAGCAATTCAAGTTATCTTAAGAGCACTTTCAAGAGAGCATTAGAGAGCATACAAGAGCATTTCTAAGGCATTCAAGGGAAAAATTATTGAAGATTATTGCAACAATCAAGATTCCATTGTCATGCCAAAGATGTATTGCATCATTCATGTTGTTTGAGCTAATATGTTGATGTAGTGTTCAAGATCAATCAAGCATATCAAAGGCATTGTTTCACATCAAGGTTCATGATCAAGATCTACATTCATTGAGGCCACTTCATGCTAGTTTTCTGAGTTATCCAAGGTTTCAAATAAGGTGTGGTGAGTTGTAACATTGCATTTGTTCATTCATCATTCCTTTCATGCTTTTATTCATTTCAAGGTTTAATTACCAAAACAGGGTTTGACTATGGCAAGCCCATATTCCCTAACAAAACAACAATTTTCTCTCTTTGATGTGTGATTGTAGGTTTTAGGTTGAAGATCATTTGGAAAGAAAAATTGAAGAAAGTTGCAAATTTGTCAAAGATGCAAGAAAATTTGTCAAATCACAGAAACTGATCTATAGGTTTTATTTTTGACTTTTCAACAGTGACCAACTAGAATATGGAAGTGCAAACTGAGCAAAATAGAACCTAAAAATTGATTTTCCGAAGCCCTAGATAGGTTCCATTCACCATAGGGTGAATGAGTCCTTAGTGAGGTTTGAAAAAGAACTTTTGGTGACAAGTAAACATCATGTGACCCTTTCCAAATCTACCTTTTGACTAGTACTTGGGTTAGATTTAATTTATGTTCCTCATTTGCATATTATAGCTTACATATTGAATGAAATTATAGAAATAGGGTGCGTCATTTTGTTTCATTTTGATAAAACCTCATTTTTATTTATTTCACATTGTAAATCATCTCATGATATTCTAGAGATTCTAGATCAATTCATCATAGATCATCATTTGATCAAATTGTCTTCTTGCTCATGTTGCAACACTTTCTTGTTCATGTGGATGGTTTCTTTCTTGGTTGATTATTTGAAGTGTGTGAAACTTCATTTTGGCTATTGTTCGTTCATATTTCCAACATATGTAACCCAAAGTTTGAATAGAAAGAAGGCTCATCGACCATTGAAGCAATCCTAGCAGCCTCAGGGAAGACAGGACAAATGCTCAACAACTGAGCCTCAATCAAAAGGTCTAGTAGTAGTTCGTCCTCATCAACACTATCCTAGGAAGCATCTTCATCCTCATCCTTTGATTCTCCATCTCCATCATCTCCATTGTATTTGAAACCTCCACCCCATTCTAATTCTTGCTTAATGCCTTCTAGCTTATCTCCATCTTGTAGAATAAAAAAATAGTTGTTTATAAAAGTGTAAAAAGTAAATAAGGAATTGTTATCAACTACTTTTATTTTGGGATTAAAAATTAAATAAGCATTGATTGTTATAGGATAGTACGTATATAGAGGTAAATTTAGGTTATTTGGAGTTATTTTTCAATTGATAATTATTGTCATAGACACAAAGATTTGCATTAATTGGATGTCCAAATTAATGTATATGACAAAGATACAATAATAAATATAACAACAAGAATTAATGGCTTCATAACAATGCTAGTTTATTGTTTTGGTGTTATGTATATCTCATATCTTGTGCATTAGCAATCGTACACATTGAGCAAGCAAAAAATTAGTTAATTTCATTGTCAATAGTGTAAAAAATTATCTTTCTTGTTTGTTAAATGAAACTTTATGCTTGGTTTGCTACACAAATTTAAGGGGTGAGTAGAGGAAATATACAATCCACTCTTAATCAAGGATTTTTTCAAGTAAATGGGTGCTCTATTAGCAAGGTATTCTATTATTTCCTCCTATTTTAAATATCCTAATATAGCATTGGTTGTGTTTGATATCCTATCCAACAACAAAATTCTTTCTCTATATGATTGAATTATTTTTTATGGCACTCCATATTTTCTTTCTCAATATGAATAATAGTAGACTCAATAGTAATTATCTTAACATTATATTCTATAATATTTTTCCTTTCATGTGAAGATTCAAATAAATAAATGCTTTCCATTTGAGAATTATTAACCTCAACAATTGGGTCATGCATTTTAGGTTGAATAATAGTATCCATAACTTGGTGTATGGTGGCTACTAGTTTGTGCTTGCTTTTATTTTTCTTCCTTTTAAACTAGGATGCTTCCATTTGAAGCATTAATAAACATTAAGGTACAACATATGCCTATCCAAGACATCTCTCGCAAAAGGGTTGGAAAGCAAAGCAAGAATTAATTTAGTTCATTGCATTCCAAAAGCGAGTTTTCTTTATTCCAAGAATCCTATAACACATTGAACTAATAGTAAAGAAAATGTACTCATTATAAACTCCTAGTTACTAGGTTTTCAAATATCTTAATCTAACGATGTTAGAAAAATACATTGACAACACCCATATTTTACCAAGTGGAGATTTTTTTCTAGCTAAGTTAGGACCTGCAAAATCTCATGTATAATTTTCCCCTTATATTTGAAAGAAAACATTTTCTTTTTAATTTCATCATGGTTTTATCCTTTCAAGGGATGAGAAAAAGTAGGGTCAAGATATGAAGCTACTAACCTTGGGAGAGCAGGATACTCCTCCCATAAAATGACATTAACAACAAGCTTGTATGATTATTCTTTAATAAATGGCCAACCCTTTTTCTCCACCACATACCTAATCAAACACAAACACACCCCACACCCCAACCAAAACTTATTCCTAGGCATAATGGAGATGGAATAAAATTACAAAATATTCAATTTAAGCTATAATATATTTGTTTGGTTTTAACTAAGTAACATCTAATACCAACAACCATTACTTAAAGAAGATATTGAGTGGTAAATATCAAAATGAGATATCTTCTAAACCCAAGAGGAAGAATAGCCTGCACTATAATAAACAGGGTTATTTTAGGTTGATGATATTTAGGGTAGTGATTATTTTTAACCAAGTTTTACAAAAAATTCCCTTTTGAACCCTAATATTTAATCTTAATAGTTTACCACATCCACCAGATCTTGAGGCTATGCAGTAATTTTGGTGTGCTCCTTTGCCTCTTGTCTCCCCTACCATGAGCTGTTGTCTTCTCCTTACTCCTTTTCCTTGTGTGGTTCTTGGATGAATACTCCATGGATGCAGGTTGGTTTGTCTGCTTGTTGTTGTATCTTAATTGATTTCTTTGGCTTCTACCCTCTTTTTTGCGATTCTTGGACCCTTATAACTAGGTTATATTTAACAAAAAATCTTAATAGTTTACCTTTGACTGCTTGAAGGTTTGAACACACCATCTACAATGTGAGCTCTCTAGAATTCTCGCCATCACTTCACTGCTCTACTCCAAAATCACACTCCTCTTCACTCAAAACTCTAAAAACAAGCACACATGAGGAAAATACCCCCCCTAAGGCCTATTTATAGACCTTTAGTAGCATAGTGGACCCCCCCTTTATAATTGGATGCACTGGCTAAGACATTCAAATGCTAATAAAGAGGCCCAAAATGATCTAAATTCATTTTTTTTGATGCCAACACACTTAATACTATCAAATTAGCTTGTTGGAACAATTTCCCATTTTTTTTGAAATTTTTCAAAAATTTACAAAATTTGTCGAGGGGGCACCATGCTATCTTGCCATCACCAAGGCATATCGGGGTATGTCCTGAACATGAATTTTTGAATTTTCTTTGACACAACGCTCAAAATTGCATTGTATCAAAGAGGGGAAAAATGTAGATACCTGAAATTGTCCTAGCCTACAACTAACATTTTAACACTAATTATCATCTTTCCTTAATGATTAAATAATATTCAATTATTTAATTATAATCTAATGTCATATTTCCACTATTAATTAAATGACTTTATGTTATTTAATTAATTCACTTTATCATTAATCTTCCTGATTAATTAAATAAATCTTATTTATTTAATTGCCTTTATCTTTATTCTATCATGATTAATTAAATAAATCTTATTTATTTAATTACTCCTTTAATTATCTTATTCCTCTAAATTAATTAAAAAATATTATTAGTTTTTTTTTTTGGTATGCAAGGATAATTTGTATTGATGCAAAAAAGGGTACAAAACGACTGCACAACAGGAAGCCCCCAAAAAAGACACCAATGTTTGAGACACGCCAACACCCCCAACCTTCCATTTGAGATTACAAAATTGCAGACCCAAAGAGTGAGTCGAACCAGACTATATGCCATACTAAATGTTAGACTATACTACCTATAGACCATAGACCTATTGTTTTACATGTATTCATAAGAGTCAAACATACTACCAACAATGAAGCTTACAGAAACCCGTTTGCCTTGGCAAAGGCATCAAACTTCAGGACCCAGTCAAAGTTGCACACAGGCTCCAGATGCAACACCTTCTTCAGATAATTTGCCTCATAGGCTACCAATTTCCTGTGTCGAACTAGATCCATGCCCTTTAGGTCAAGCAAAAATGGATAGTATTTGATGACTTCATTGGGAACCTGCAAAAGAGCCAAGCCACATGGGTGAGGAGCGCTAGAGCTAGGAATCACAACATATAGGATTTCCTCCAGTCCACCTAGCAAGTTCTCCTTGAAGAGTTTGCACACCAGGGCCTTCACCTATGCCTTGGCCATGTGAATGTCTAGCAGAGAAGCCAAGAACCTTGACACAATGTGGGTGTTGACATTAAATGTTTCATGATTCTCCAAATGCCCTTTCCCTAACACCTTTTTCACCATGACCACAGTGAGGTGGTCAATGTTGAGCATAATGCGCTTCAACCACTAATCATAAATTCCACGAAATGATAGTTGCCTAACCTTGAAGTCAAGGTGAATTGGGGTGTCTGCGCCATGACACATGAGCGATTCCGTAGGCATCTTGACTACGAATTTTTACCTTTCCGCCATTAACAACTACCAAAAAACTAGAGAAAAGAAGTTGGAAAAAAGATGATAATTGCAACAATGGTGCCACCTAATGAAATTAATAAATATGAGACACGCCTAGATATCGCCCTTTATTATTATGTTGTATAAAGATGTGCGAGCCTCCCCACTAGCCAACCTGTAGATGTTGATGTTCCACCACCCTACCTTGGAGTACATGATGAGGTGGAGTCATGCGCCAGTGAAAAGACTTGTAAAACCCAAGCTTATCAACCATAAACCCAAAAAACACTTTATCATTATGTGAACAAATAGAAGGGGGCACAAAATAATGATGATGCCATTAAAATTCGCTAGCACCCAAGCTCAAATGATGTGGTTTCCAACTGAGCATTCCAATGTCGATCACACCCTAAAAATAGACTTTCCACAATGGATGTGGAAAATTTCCCACCCTACCTCCCACAATATTATTATTTATTTAATTAACATTCACTCACTTTCTAAATTAAATAATTATCGTAATTATTTAATTATCCACAATCACACTTCCTAAATTAAATAATTACTTTAATTATTTAATTATCCTATTTCCTCTCAACATTATACTTATTAATTCTCACTTGCACATTCCTCAAATAATTAATTATTTTAAATAAATTATTATCTCATGCATTTCCACCTCATTCGTAAAAGACACTCTCTTCCAGTCGACTAGATAATCAATGCCAGTCCATCGATCAATCAAATTTGTTCACTCCCACTCAGTGTGAGTTAACGAAGCAATCGATTCCTCATGAAAATAGCTAATTGAAATCTTGCAACCAGTTAACTCGTTCATCAATTCCTCTCAAGGATTCTTGACCCTTGATCTTGATCATCCACCTCTTAATCGTGACCATCCATTCAAATCAATACTTTCTATAAAAGTAGCCCTCATTCCTCTTTGAAGGATAACCATGAATCTTTGATATTTGGAATCCTATATCAATTATCAGTATCTTAAGCTTGAAGCAATACAATGCATACAAATTCTGAGAGCAATGCAAGGATCAAATGGAGAGGAGCAATGAAGGTCATTCAAGGGTAACATAGGAAGGTATTATTGTATCAATCTATTGTTTTCTATGTTGCAATTGTTCTTTATTGTTTGATTGATTTGAGTATTAGATTGAGCTACAATTAGTGGTTGTTGTAGTTAATTCATGCTTTATTATTATCTCATTTTCTGGTTGACAAATACAAGATAAAGGATAAATATTTCATGATGACTATTTTTTGTGAAATCACTAGAAGAGAGTGCTAAACAATGGTATATAATCCTTTTAGATAGCAACATAGATTCATGGGGTGAATTTATGAGAGTTTTTAAATTATAATACACAAACTAATTTCTCTTAAATTTATAATCTATGAGCTAATTGCCACAAAAAAGGTAAATAAAAGTGCTGCTAATTTCAATGGAGGTTTGTGATAACAATGAGGAGATTTCCTCCCCATATGAGGCCAAATAAACCAATGTGCTTGGTCCTCTACCATAGAAAATTTGATGCAAATTTGGGATATTGCTTGCATTATAAGAATTCTTAGACATTAAGGGAGGCTTATGCCATGTCAACCAATATTAAAATTACTATGCAAATATTTGGTAAGAATGTCAAGAGAGAAGATGTCAACCTCTTAAGGCCAAATCTAGATACTAAAAAAAATCCCCTCACTATTGAAAATAAATTTAATAAATTAATGGGGGTAATGAAGGATCTCTCATATTGGGTTGCATGAAATGAGAAGGGGTTACCTTCTAAAAAAATCCACACATTTAAATAAAGGTCAAACACTACATAAGAGGACCTAAAATTGTGATTGTTCCGCAAGACCCAAATATAATGAAAATTAAGTGGTTCAGAGATAAGAAATCTAAGGACACTAACAGAGAAACTCCCCTGATCCCTTGAGGAAGGTTCACATGAATATTCAAGAAGATTCATTTTGGTGTGATGTATGCTATTTACCTCATGATCAAATGAAGTGTGTTGTTACTATAACACTTATAAAAGAGAGAATTTATAGATGAATGTGGTAAACCTAAAAACTATGAAAATGATGTGGACCATATCTATTCTTATAAATAGGATGAATTCTTCAATTTGATCAAGATATCCATCCTATTTAATATGAACTACCAAGTTATAATTTTAATTAGCTCAAGGAAATCATGCAATAGAGGTGTAAGAGAGAAAAAATTACAATGAAGACATCAAGTCTCTCACTAATGTGGTTGTATTATAGGTTCAAAGTAAGTACTAGCTAATAAATAGAAAAGTAAGTGCTAAAGGTCAAGTTGGAAGTGCTATTGCACCAATAAATAAAGGAAAATAGAAAGAGCATAGTGAAAAAATTAACATGAATTGGACTATAGGTAAGTCACCTCCAAAGAAAAATATGTATTCCAAATGTATCTCTATAAAAAAGGCTATCAAAGCAACTATAAAACTAAATAAAAAAAGAAGAGTAGAAAACGAAATGTAGGGAGCTAGGAAGGGAGTAAAGAATCCTAAAAATGACAAAGAGGTTGTTGTTAGTGATTAGGTAATGGTATTCATACCTAATACTAATTTTTTGACTATCTTGTTTTCTACTCATTTGCATATATATTATCCCATTGATATGGCTCTAATATTGAGACAACTAAAAGTTGAAGTTCCAATGAGGGAATTTCTTAAAATCCTAGAGCACGAAGGGAGGAATCTATTACATATCAATGCCCCAACTATTTGTGAGCATCCCTTATAACCTACAAGTGATCATAAGAAAATATGGAGTTATAAACCAAAATCCAAGAAATTACTAAGATTTACTTGGGCTCAGTGTCTACTAGTAACCAACAAGTTATTTATACATTTTATACTTATTTGTTGATTAAAGGTTAGTTGATTCACAACTTCATGTTAGATTATAGTGCATCCAATAATATGATTCCACTAGAGGTCATGAACCAGCTAGACCTAAAGGTTTCTAAGTCTTATGGTCAATGTCATGTCACAGATTCTTGAGAGGTTAA
The DNA here is from genome assembly GCA_007258455.2 of Sequoia sempervirens. Lineage (NCBI taxonomy): Eukaryota > Viridiplantae > Streptophyta > Pinopsida > Cupressales > Cupressaceae > Sequoia > Sequoia sempervirens. The sequence continues at coordinate 82,572 of VDFB02352513.1, forward strand.
TTTGACTAGATTTTTCAACAATATTGAAGTACAACTAACTATATACCTAGGTAAGTGCTTCTCAATGGATGCAATCATTATTGATTGTATAGCTAAGTGAGGTATGATTCTATCAAGGAGGTGGAAAAAATAAATTGGTGGTAACATCTAGATGGATTTATATTATGCTACCATAATAATACAAGGGAAAGAGATTTGATTGCATAGATAGAATAAGATGCTCTACATTGTGGAAAATATTGATGAGGAAAAGAACACATAATATCACATATATAAAAAGTCAGGTATTTTTGTTGGATATTATAATCATAGATTTAAAAATTAGATATATAATTTTCCTCATAAATGTCAATATTCTAAAAATTATGATATGGAATATGAATTTTGATGGTGCATGTTCAAATGGAATGGTGTAGGAGTTGTACTAGTGTCACTTGATGGTATAAATTATAAGTTCACTTTTATAGTGAACTTAAAGTGTACCAATAATGTGGTTGAATGAATTCTTGCTACTTGGCTTGAACTTGGTTTCCAAATATTAGATTAAGTGCTTAATTTTTTTTGGTGATTTAGAACTAGTAGTGTCTTAGGTTAGAGACACATATGATGCTAAATAAAATTATTAAGGATGTATAGGAATTTTGTGTGGGATACCATTGAAATGTTCGATGCCTTTGACATCAAGCAAGTAGAAATATATGATAACATAATAGATTATGAATTTTTTGTTTTGGCCTCAAAATTTAATAATTCCTTGACATCTTCCCATTGTAGGTATAGTTTTGAAATTATCACTAGACTCAACATTCCTAAAACTATCAACAATTGGTAAGTCTTTGATGATGATGAGCAGATTCATGAGTTCCTAAATTATATAAATCACTTTGTGAATTAGATTATTGATTGCTAGCCCATGGTGGAAGATAAAAAAGATTATTTTCAATAAATGAGATCATATAGCTCAACAAAAATTCTATTCCAATAGGTTTCATAGCTTTGAAGTGGATGTTTGACAACTCTAATTGTTACAAGGAGAGGAGTAGGCCTGCTAGTGATGAAGGTGTTTAGGGTGTGAACTTGGGAATTGAAGTAACTCTAAAAATGGTCTATGCTGGAAATAATATTAGATCAACACATATGTAAATGTTGATTGTATTGTTGAAGAAGTTCAAAAATATCTTTGATTGGTCATATGATGAGTTGAAGGTATACGAAGAGGACTTGTTCCAACATCCTATTCCTTTGGAACCTAGTATGAAGCCTTTTAGACAAAATTAGAGACCAATCAACCCCATGCTTGTCCCTCATATAAAAGAAAATTATGAAGCTAAAGGGAGAAGGAATTATCAAATTAATCAAACATTTTAGGTAAGTGTCTAACATTCTCCAATTGAGGAAGAAGAATGGAGACATATGACTTTGTGTGGATTTTAAAATTCTAAATATCAAGTCCCTCAAGGATAATTATCCACTACTCAATATGGACCATTTAATATATATGGTGAAAGGGTCAAAACTAATATACATGATGGATGGATATTCAAGGTAGAATCAAATCACATGATCAAGGAGTCTTGACAACCAAAGACAATCTTCACAATGCCATGGAGTACATTTATTTATCTCGGGATACCATTAATTGGGCTAAAAATTGTAGGATTCACTTTCTTGATGGATGTTGAATTTTCTAACCTCATCAATGAAACCATGTTGGTCTACTAGGATGAGTTAACTACTTACTCCAAGAATAGAAATTATCACTAAAAACACTTGGAATTGATCTTTTAGAGGTGCCTAAAATTCGGGGTTTATATGAATCCCAAGAAGTGTATATTAAGAATTAAAGACAAAAAAAATATTGGAAATATTATGTCCAAGGAGGGGGTAGGAATTGATCTTAGTGATTCAAAGAAATGGACCTCATCCCTCAACCCAAAATAGTAAAGCTAGTCTAATCATTTTTTGGGCAGATCAAATTTGTTAGCATATATGTTCCTAACTTTGTAGAAAAGATAAAGGCCATTTCTAAGGTGCTAAACAAGAGAAAATAAGCTAATTAGGAAAATTAATACAATAATTAATTTATAGAGATTAAAAATGCACTTAAGAAGGAATTGGTACTAGTGATTCCCAATTATTTGAAGCCTCTTCATTTATTTTTCTTTGCGTCATTATACATTATTACCATTATTATATTATAGAAGAATAATGATGGGTATGAATAGACAATAGATTTATTTAGCAAATGTGTGAGAGATTATAAATTAAATCACTCCATCATAGAGAAGCACACATATGCTCTTTTAAAGTGGTGAAAAACTTTAGATCCTATCTTGTAGGAGATAAAATCATTGCCTATGTGCCACATACCACTATAAGAGATATATTTATTCAACATGAGGAATTAGGAAAAAGGCTTAGATGGATCAATAAGATCCAAAAATATGATTTGGAGGTCAAGACTACCAAACTAGTTGAGGTCAAGTCCTAGTAAAATTAATTATTTTCACAAATTTAGATACAACTAAAATCCATCAATCCAACACTTTCTCCTAGTCATTTAAAGGATTGTCATTGGTATAAGGACATAATTTTCTACTTAGAAAATACTAGCTATCCTATAGGGCTAGATGATTGATATAAAAGAACAATGATGTTGGTAGCTCAAAGATATGTACCACTTCAAGGCCAGTTAATTTGGAGAAATCTTGATATTGTACTCTTGAAGTGCTTAGATAAGGAGAAATCTATAAGAGTAATTAAGGAATATTACCAAGGATTGTGTGGTGGAATTTTATGGCTAAGAATACTATTCATAAGATTATGAGAGTAGGGTATTAATGGCCACATTATTTAAGGATATGGCCAAGTTTTTCAAAAGATGTGATCCTTGCCAAAGATTTTTTTGGTAAGATGAAGTTTGTGGGTGTACTCCCCATCGTGATCATTTTAGTTTAGGCTCCATTTCAACAATGGGGTATTGATTTTATGATTTGGATATTTCTAAAAGATATAAAAATGGGTACAAATAGATTTTGGTCACCACTAACTACTTCACCAAATGGGTGGAGACAACCCCCACAATAAATGCTACATTAAAGGTGGTGATTTACTTCCCGTTGGATAACAAAATCAAGAGGTTTGGTGTATTGTTAAGGATATTTGTTGATAACATAATATGTTTCAAATATCATGATCTCAATGACATGTGTTCTCAATGCATGATATCTCTAATGCATTTATCCCCTTTGAATCCAGTAATAGATGCATCATGAACATCATCAAAAAAATGAAAACAAGAAGAGGTGGGATGATAAGTTGAAGTTTATTTTTTGGGTAGATAGAATCACCTGTAAGAAATATATTGGTAGGATTCCTTTTGATTTGGTTTATGGCACAAAGGCCAGATTACCAATCGTTCATGAATTACTAGTATACAAACTATTGTATCAACTTGAATGGTAATAAGAAGGCACCATTTCCCAAAGAGTGTGTGAAAAAATTGAAGGAATATCCATGAGAGGATCCTTCTAAGATAGAAAAATATGGAGTATTTATTTGAAAAGAAGCTTATCCAAAGAGATTTTCTTGATGGGGTCATTGTCCTCACATTGAACTCTAGGTATAAAGAAAAAGGAAAACATAAAAAAATAGAATCCTTATGGGTTGGGCCTTATCAAATGAAGATTTTTTTACCTCAAAGACATTGTGAAGGTAATTTTTACCTCAAGAGTTTTGATGGAGAATTCACGGAGCTTCCAATTCATGGTTTGCACCTTATTCTTTAATTCTATTGAGGGTGAAGTTGTACAAACCTATGCACATATTTTTTTTCCTTTTGTCTCTTGTGTCATGTTTTTTATTTCCCTACATTGATATTTGTTTTTTCCCTATGTTAGTCTACCTCTAGAGATCTAATTCTCACTATGCTTGTAGGAGACACACATACCAAACTAGAGACAATTTTAGAACCTCATTTTTAATGTGTCTTATTTCTCTATGCTATGTTTCTCATTTATGCATTTGACCCTATTCAACTATCATTGGTAATTTATCTAAGAAATCTCTAATTGGGTCCCCTATGTTAAGTGTTGCCTAAGGGTTTTCATTTAGAATGTTCTATTTAAAATCCCTTAATGAAATTGATTGTGGGGTTAATTTCTGGTAGAGTGGATTTTACTTAGGCAAAGTTAGTCCTTTCAATTTTTTGAAGGTTTTAGACACATTAGAACTTGTCCTTGGTTTCTCAAATTTATTGAATCCCCACAAGAGTGAAAAATATGTAAGGTATAGGGTTTAAAATCCCAAGGCTCATATTATAAATTTGTGGTTAAAATTCTTGACTTTGAAGTTTTGGATATGTGAGAAAATTTAAATTTGTGTGTGCTTTAAGTCTAGTGGGTTCAAAGTCTTATTTGGTTGGTTTTAGACTTCTGGAGGTTTTTGGCAACTTTATACTAAGTGTCATGGTGCTAAGTTCCCCTGGAACCCAAAACCCTAAATTCCTTTACTTTCCATATTGAGATTCTAGGTTCCCCATGGCCCCAAACCCTTGTATCCTTTATCCCTTATTCTCTCATCCCTCAAACTCCCTAAAAACCACCCCTTTAATCACCAGTTCTCAATTCTTCCCCATAGACCAAAATTTTGCGGACCCTAACATCTTTACACTTATTTCCTCAATTCTTGATTCCCTTGAGAAGTCCTAAAACCCATAAAGGCTCATGGAATTTTGGATGTCCCAAGAACCTTTTCATTGTTTCCCAATGTCTCATACCCTCCATATTCCCAACTATTGCACTTCAACCCTGCAATCTTCCTTGGTAGAATCCCAAAATTTCTTGGCACTTTGAGATACATTCCTTGGTTCTAATAAACCCTAACACCTTACCATGTTCTTGAATGGTCAAGATCATTGATGATATTTGAAACAATCTCTCCCACTTGCTCTCTTGTCTTTCTTGGACTCTTCAACTACCAATTAAATAGTGTGAATTGAATGGCTCCTCCAAAGATTTCATAGGCTATCCTATGTGCCCTAACATGTGAAAACTAGGAATTCCATTAATGAAAAGGACAAATATAGATTAGAAAATACTTTTTATCCATGTTTATTATTTATATATGGACATGTTTAGGAAAATTTCTTAGCCAATATCATAGAGGAATGATGACCTAAAGGGTATGGGCACCTCCAAAAATATTGAAAGTCCTAGACTTTTGGGTTTTCATGCATTTTTGCACTTCTACCCTTGGTTGCATGGAATTTCTACAAGAGTATAAAGGGCCAAAATTTTATTGTTAAAATGGATGATGGCTCATGGAAAAATATAAAAAAGAGGATTTCAAGCCAAAGATATATATACATATATATATATATATATATTAGGAGGCCTAGGTTTTGACTTCAAGCATAGGATAGAAATATTTTGGCATTATAATAATTTAGGTTCATCCTAAACTTGTAATAAATTATTTGTAACCTCTAAATAAAAAAATTAATGAGTAGATTTAACCTTGATCGAGTCTCCATGTGAATTATGTGTTTCTAGATGTATTATTGATTAGGGGAGAGGACCCAGTACCTGAGCATGTTTTAATAGTTGTGATAGTAGTTGTTTATAAAATGCCCAATATTTTTGTCAATATTAGACCAATAGTTGTGACTTTAAAGTTGTTAGTGTTTATGATGACTATCCATAATTGAACAAAATGTATTCCATTGATCTAAAAAGCAACCAATCATGAGATTCCACATCAGTGCTTAATAAAACATGCTGTGAATGTACAAGTATTGGTCTCACTTTTTTTTTGGGCCTTTTTGGACACCTTGAAAAAAAGCATGCTGATGTGGCATCATATTTGATGATGTGGCCCTGAAACCTTAGTTATAAGCAACGAACTTGCCAAGTAAGCTGCTGTAAAAAATTGGGAGTGATTCAAAATTTCCAGGTAGGATAATTAGAAGTGCGAAGTTAGGTTGCACAACTACTCGGTCCTCTCCCCTAGTTGGCCAACTAGAAGACTATAAAATCCTTGCAAAACCTTTCTAAGGTATCTTTTTAGGGTAATAAAATAAATGTGCATGTCTATTCATGGATCACTAGGTAGAATCATTTAATATTCTACATTTTTTGTTATATTTTCATGTGTGTAGAGCCTAGCTTATGTTACAGTTAGATAGATATAGATTTCAATAATATATTCATTAAGGTGTCACAAATTGGTTTTAGACATTACTTCTTTACATGAATTTAACAATTCTATTTCTAAACTAGATATAGGCAAATATGTGGCTTAATCTCAACCTCCCATCATCCTCAACACACCTAACACAATCAAATTTAAATATTTTTTCAATTTGTATTAATTTAGTGTGTTCCAGTTGCCATGTATGAATGCAAAGAAAAATATTAGGGGCTATCAAAAATCACATCCTTAGATAATTTTAATTTATGTGTTAAGTTATTTGATGAATTTCAAAAAAAAGTTTATCAATTTTTGACAAACGAGGTGAAAGTTATGCCCTATAAAAAATTGCACAAAGTACATTGAATTGCAGAAGTTAGAAAACATTTTAAAAATTACAGTTTTGAAAACATCTTGATACAAAATTGTAGACAGCTAAACCAAAATGAAAAAAAATCCCCCTTTTGCTAGTTTACTGCAAAAATTAAAAAGGCCCCCTTTTAACAAACACTAAATAATTTATCTAAACCGTAATTTAAATTTGATGGTTTACACGAAATGATAATTGATAACAACCAATGTTTAGATTAAAAATATAATTAAAGTATCTAATGTTTGATAAGTAGGAGGTATTTTCCACAATGTGTCAAATTATGATATTGCTATCAGGATTCAACCGTGTAATCTTACGAGTCAAACTACACGATTGAATCCTCATAGTAATATCATTATCTAATGTTTGTTAGGTCTTTATGCCAAGTAGGAAGTCTTTGACTACATGAGGAGTCCTTGGGGCTTGACCAAGTCTATTGGAATGTGCAAGTTGAGTGACCACATGGAGGGTCTACCACCAATAAAGAGGCACAAGGGAGGTCGCCTCGAGATGTATGTAGCCACGTGTTGACTGGGGGAGTAGACCAAGTCATGGGAAACCAAATGGAGGAGAGACAAGCTAATAGACACTCAAAAACTTGTAGAGACTCAAAAACCTTTGTGGATGCCTTCAATAATGGTAGTGTGGATTTGATCTAGTGAGTAATTTGCAATGTGGATTGCCAAATAAGGAAGGTTGTTGTTGGATGAAATTCAACCTCTTTGAAAATTATCATACAAATTCCACAATAATTCATAGAGACATGACATCTAATAACATCCCGATCCTATGGTTGAGACATAGTGGATAGATTGGTAATTTGAATGCCTCTATGTTTGACTAGGCAACACAATAATGACCCAAGAGCAACAAATATGGGTTTTTTATGCAAACTCCTCCAATTGATCTGTTATTCACACTAAGCAAACAAATTATTAGCCAATAAAAGAGATAGATGGTGCCTACAATGATGACCTCTATGACAGGATTGATGGTAGTGAATTGCTATGAGGGGGCTGTGAATATTGGAATGATTGGTGGGTGTTGCTTTCAATAAAGACACTAATTCATTCGACTCACTTAGAAACTACAATGATTCCAATGATTAGAAGATGTGTGTAGGTCACGTGGGTTGTCATGACTAAACAAACCCTTTACACGGCTGGAGCAATGATAAATTTTTTCCAAAATAGATTGATTGCTTCGTCGCAACTTTCACAACAAATTACTAATCTCAATTAGTCCTCTTATATAGATGTTGAGCTGTCCAGAGCTAAGGATGATGGATGTTGCACAAAGGAGCACAAGGAGTATGCACACAAAGGAGATACAACAAATATTGGAGGTCCCGAGCTATGTAGGAGATGTAGAGGCCAAAGGTGTGGCTATGTATAGTTGTTGAGTCCCTCGTACACAACTTCACTATATTGCACCCTCTTAATGGTGAATAAACCACAATGTGGAGTTGCCAATAACTTCAAAAATCTTGGAACAAATAGGCCAAAGACCAAGCAGATTAACCTAGAAACCTCATTTTGAGTCAAATAGGCCAAAATTGTTTGCAAAATATAAATTTTTGATTAAATGGTAGATGGGTAGAGGGTCAGATTGGCCCTTTGCTAAAAAAATTTCTGTTTTTTAAAACTTTCTATACAATGGATTTTTTTTTGCAAAAATCAAAGATTATCAAATTTGACAAAATGAAAGGTATTTCTTCATTTCTCAAGCCTTCCAAACACAAAGACAGTGTCCATTTGGCTCCATGATGCTCCAATGATAGGGCTATGTGTGGGAGCCACCTTAATGCAAGAAGGAACATGCTCTCATGACTCTAATACCATGTTGGAAAATGTCAAGCTTTGGAAGCATGAAACAATCTTCCATGAGTGAACAAAATATGAGCACAATAGTATGTCTATCAACATACAAAATGAAGAGTGTAAAATACAATGGGAAATATTGCATATATAAAAAAGGTAGATGGGGTAGGAAGGTAGGACTAAACAACTAACTAAACCTCCAAAAATGAAACACTTGTGAGCTCACTTGACAAGTGTGTGAGCAAGTGTCAAATATACATGCAATAGGTGTCTCGGGTGATGAGGACACAAAGTAAGAAAAAAGAATAAGAAACCTAAGTAAACTTAAGCTTTTTAAGTGTGAATAGGTCAATCCTAAAAAGGTGATTAGCTAACTAGGTGAATAATGACTCTATTTTCACTAACCACAAGGATCTTGTGTATGCTCTTTCCTTACAATTTTGATTGATTTTGGAGATAAAAATCAAGTACATTCATTTTATTTTATTTTATTAGGGTGTAGTGACCTTGAAAGTGACATCCAAGCACAAATCCAAAACCCATGTTATGGTTGGGTATACAAATTTGAAGGAGGAGCTATCATTTTAGGCTAAGTTGAGATTCACATCATAGTTTTTCAATGAAGGAGGAGGAGTTTACCCTCTTAGGCCAAGCCATTAGACAACATATTTATCATAGGACTTGGGCCTCATATACCTTTAGTTATATAGAGGACTATGATATTAAAAGAGAAAGCATACACAATAGTCAACGCTTAGAAATTAATTTCCCACAGACAAAATGCAATAATCTCTGCAATAAAAAAAACTACAAAACTTTAATTCTTCAATGTCTCCTATGTGAGGAGAAAATATAATTATATAGGCATATTAGATGCCATATTTGTATGATTTGAAATATCTTCCAAATCTCAACTTGAGATGGAAAACAATAACCAATTAAAAAATACAACAAAAAATACTAACTTATGGTAATCTCCTAACAACTAGGAAATTAACACTTGACTTTTACAGTTTTACATAGGATGAAATAAGATAAAATAATAAAATATTAAAATATTATTCTATAACCTATGAGTAATTATACCTAATAAAGCCTCGTCATTCCTCCCAACAATATCGGTATTAGACTCCAATGCTCTCAAAAGAGAAGGAAAATCTTGAGATAGTTGATGGTGAGAGATCTAATGGGCCTGATGCAGAAGTTGACCTTTCTTAGCAACAAGGTATGAAGTGGTGGAACCATGTCGGGTTTGATAAGTTTTTATGTCAAACTCTATTAGAATCAAGTGGTAGCTAAAAATCAAGAACAACATTTACAGGAAGGTTGATGAGAAGCTCAGTCTCTAGTGATAGGCCAAAATTGGGGTAGATAATGAGAAAGATTTAATACTTAATAACTAAAATTAGTTTGCTCTAAGTGCAATCCAGTACGTAAAATTGTGAAAGGTGTCATGGCTATATGCATAAGGGTTGTAGGTAGTGAGGTGAGTGTTGATGAAATGTAGCTAAAAACATTAATCAAAACTGCTATAAAAACTTTATTAGAAAAGAATTTTAAAATCAAATTCAATATGTAAATGAAAAGAACTCAATAATTAACCATATTGAAAACAATGAAAATAAAACCGCATCTCTTTCTTACATGTTTTAATGTGAAAACCAAACCACATAAAATAAAAATGACATCACCGTGTTTCACTAGAGGGGGACCCTCCTCTTCTTCCATGTGGCGATTGGTCTGCTACAAAATGCTCCTCAACTCATAAATTGCATGCATTTATTTAGTATTCAAAAAAAAAATTTACATATCTTTCACTCTTACATAAACAACTACCACACTTATTAACGCTATTACATATATGCTATCTTCCACAAAATATTATCTAGCTTCTTTCTACTATTATATTGTTGTTGTATTAATCTTTAAATTTCACGTTGCCGTACATTTTCTCACGCCACCCTGCACACTTACATTTCTACGATATTTCCTATATCCCCCTCACACCCATTATATAATAAATAAGGCATGCAACTTATTTAACAAATTTGCATACTTTTTCCTATATTCATGACTCTCCTCTCTTTTATGATTTGAAATCTCACAATTTATAGGGAGTTGTTTTATTTATTATTAACCAATCACCCTAAAATAGAGGAGCTATTTTAGCTTGTGGTTACAATAATAAAATAGAGTATTGTTTTTGGCATGAGGCCACTCTTCTCCATAGAATTATAAATTGAAGATTAATTAGTTATAACAAAATAATCTAAGTATTTTATGAGCAAATAATTTTATAGTTAGAATTAATTTGCTAGTAAGTGCATTGATGGGCAACATGAAATTTGTGTTCTCCACTTCCAAGAGCATGCTGCAAGATTTATTTTATTAACATAATGGAAGCAAATATTAGTATATATATGCAACATAAAAGTGGCAAAATGATATGTGTGATATGAAAATGGAATATGAGGATGGGTAGGAAGGCATATGAAAAAGGCTAAAATATGGCATAAAATGGAACGTGAATGACTCTCATCATCTAATGTTGACCCATGGTAGTGCTTGAGAAGATCAACATTGACAACATTGTGGATGCCCAACTATGTTGGGAGATCAAGTCTAAAAGCATTATCAGACATCTTTCTAAGAATAATGTAAGGTCCATAGTGAAGTGGCTTGACCTTACTATATGCTTTGTATTGGAAATTAAATTTGTCCAAGTATATCAAAACTCTATCCCCAACCTAAAAAGTATGAAGGGTACAATGATGGCCCATAAGTTGTTTATGCTTTTCTTGAGTCTTTTGAAGAATTTGAACTACTTTGGACTAAAGATTCTACAAATGCTGGATGAAGGATTGGGCAAAGGAAATGCTCTCCCAAGGATGAGAAGGAATAGGAAAAGGAATACTCAAGCCCATATTTTTGTTGGTTGGTTTGGAGTGGCAATAGATTATACATCTCTTGAGGAAATATGAAAAATCTCACTGCATATGAGGACAATAGAAGAACCACTTCAAATGATGAAGTATTTTCTACTTTCTTAAATGAATACTATAAAGAGTAGAATGTGCCTCCTTGAGAAGAGAAGTTCGATGATCTCAAGGTACACAAAGTTTATCCAATGTGTAGAGCAACCCTTCCTTGATATGAAAATATTGAAAAGGTATTAAGTTGGAATTTAAATGTTTCTAAAGACTTGTGTAGGTAGTGCCAAAATTAGGAACTTGAGCATATTGATAAGACCATGTCTGAAATCCCAAATGTGAAGTGAACACAATAGTTAAAACATGTGTTGTAGGAGGATGACTCAAAAAATCTACAACATTGTTGGTGTTCCCTTATTATACTTGATGACCAAGTGAAACTGTTGTAAATATTAAGCCCACTTCATATGCCTAGCTTTTTTTAAAAAATTGAGATTGAAGAAATTGTAGAGGCAAGTGATCACTATGGAAAATTATTTCTTTTCCCAAAAAGGATAATGTCTCTAGTACTTGATGGATTGGACCAATGCATATAATTCCTTATCATATGTGGAGTAGTTCTATTTAGCAAATGATAATTTTTTTGAATGGTAGGCCACATGATGAGTATTTTTCTTTAGAACAATTCCAAGGGCATACTTCAATGTGTTCAAAGCATGAGAATGGTTGTCTATCCACTTGAAAGTAACATTGGTCTTTGTCAAATGGTGAAAACATGCAACAATGTCTAAGTAATATAGGATGAACTTGCAGTAGAAGTTGGCGAGACCAAGGGAACTCCTCAATTCCGTGAGATTTGAAGGATTAGGCCACTTGAGAAGAACTTCCACTTTTGCAAGATCTACTTGAATTCCATGTTCATCAATGACAAGTCCAAGGCAGAAGATGGATGCCTGACCAAAAGAAAATTTAGGAAAGTTGGAATACAAATCATTTTGCTAAAGAGTACGAAGAACATGTTCCAAAAGATAGACTTTCCAAGTGTGAGAAAAGACAAGGATACTATCTACGTAGATGATAAAAAATTATCCAAACAATCATGAAATACCTCATGCATAAATCTCATGAAAGTTGTAGGAGCATTGATGAGACCAAATGGCATCACAAGCCACTCAAAATGACACATTTTAGTCTTGAAATTTATCTTCCATGTGTCCTCTGCCTAAGCTCTAATCTAATGATACCCACTTTTAGATCAATCTTGAAGCAAAATTTGGCACCTTGAAGTTGATCCAAAAGGTCATCAATCTTTGGAAGTGGATATCAATTATTTATGGTGATCTTGTTTAATGCTCAAAAATCAATATAAAGATGCCAAGTTCCATCCTTCTTGAGCACAAGAAAAATTGGTGAAGCACAAGGGGATTTACTTTGTTTAATGAAACCTTTGGATAATAAATCATTTCTTTTATCTCATCATATTGAAGAATTAATTGTTGATACACTAGGGCATTAGGAAGAGATGCAACATGAACAATATCAACAAAGTGATTGATTGCTTGTTCTAGGGGAACTGTCTTAACCTTGGAGAAAACTCCCTAGTTAAGCGCGCTTGAGCTGGAGCAGTACTGGGATGGGTGACCTCCCGGGACGGACCAGTGCTTCACCTCTGTGAGCATCACCTAGATGCAATGAGTGCTAAGTGGACCATTCGATATCATGAGAGATGGGTTCTTGTGAACCACTACTCATGAAACATGGGTCAATGAGTTTGACTCGAAACTACACAGTTGAATCCTGATAGCAATATCATAATTTGACATGCTGTGGAAAAATACCTCCTACTTATCAATTGATGAGCTAAAGGGGCTCCATTATGAATGGTTCATAAGGCACAACACTTGCTGAAGGTTTTGCAAATGGGGTAACAACCCAAGCGGGCTTAACCTTGGAGAAAACTCCCTGGTTAAGCACGCTTGAACTGGAGCAGTACTGGGATGGGTGACCTCCCGGGATGGACCAGTGCTTCACCTCTGTGAGCATCACCTAAATGCAATGAGTGCTAAGTGGACCATTCGATATCATGAGAGATGGGTTCTTGTGAACCACTACTCATGAAACATGGGTCAATGAGTTTGACTTGAAACTACACAGTTGAATCCTGATAGCAATATCATAATGTTATTGTGAGTTAAAGCTAGTGAAATATTTTACACCTCCCAATAATAAAAATGGACAAGAAATATTGGTCAACACTCAACTACACTTGGATTTAACAAAAATAATTAAATCAAGCGATCCTTTAAAGATGGAATAAAATCACTTTACAAGGATGTTTGAGATTCTACTAGACACAACGTGAAAAAAATTCAAGATCAAATTGCTCATGTTTTTCAAGTTATTTAAATAACAAGATTTTTTTGACAACTTATGAAAATATTAAATCTAGAGTTTGGGAAATGGTGACACAAAATAATTTGGAAAGGAACTTTGTGAGGTTGATAGACACAATGCGACCAGTTTTCAAAGAAAAATACCTATCAAATCACAAGTTATGGAATTAAATACTCTCTTAGGTAGAACTTAAAATAAATATTTGTGAAACATTTGGGAGAACTCAACAAAATAAAATCTTATTAAATAAAAAAATTAAATGCCATATTTTTAAAGAAAAACTATGCCAAAAGAACAAAACCACTTGTTTTCCTTTGTATTTAGTAGTTGCAACAACAATATTGAAAATAAAATGACGTTTTTAATTCTCAATGAAATTGAAAACCATAAAATGTTCTACAAAGTTGAGATCAATATGCTCATAACCCATAAAATTTTTATGAAATGTTTCTTGTGTCAAAAAATGTTTACAAAACAATATTATGGTTTTTGAAAGAAAAACATTTTTTTAAGAAAAAGAATGACATTTGAAGAAAACACCTCAAAACATTTTTTGATGAAGAATCCATTTGAATGGGAGTGTAAAGGGCTTTGAAAAATAGCTGATATTGATGATAATCTAAAAAATAAATCAAATGGATTAGAAAAATGAATTCAAATCCATGAATCAGAACTTGGCTATGATACCAACTGATATGGAAAGAGCAAGAAAACACAACGGTCAAAGATTAAATTCCCATAGAAAAAAGAGAATAATCTTTGCAATAAAATAAACTGCAAAACTTCAATTCTCCATTGTCTCCTATGTGAGGAGAAAATATAATTATACAAACATATTAGGTGTCATATTTGTATGATTTCCAAATCTCAATGTGAGATGGAAAATAATAACCAATTAACAATTACAATAACAACATAGTAACTTATGCTAACCTCCTAACAACTAGGAAACTAACATTTGACTTTTACAATTTTACATGGAATGAAATAAGATAAACTAATAAAATATTAAAATAATATTATTCTATAACCTATGAGTAATTATACCCTATGAATCCTCATTAGACCACCTTAGTCAAGCCTTGTGTAAACATATCATAGGATTTTTTTTGGTCATTTGTAACTTGTGATGGACCAATAAGCGGTTGGTTGGGGAAAGTTACTCACAACATACTTTTGGAAACAAAATAGTAGGCTATAGGTATGGTCTTAAAGTTTCTTAGTTAGCACTCTGAGATATTAGGCTAATACTATTTATGACCAAGTCAAGTATGTTTGTGATCTCACAAACCAAATAATCCTATTTGACTAACATGAATTATTTTCATGTCTTGTTTATCTTCCCCCATCCCCTTATAGAAAAGCTCATGAAAATTAATCAAAACATGCTAGGGAGAAAAATGTTGTACACCTTGCAAGAGAAAATAATTATTTTAATTATAAAAAACAAATATTTATTTGTGGTACATATAGAGATGTGTTTAACCATATTAAATATTTATTTGGGTCCACTTGTAATGTTATATTGTAACATTGGTTAGATATTTTATGTGTGGGTTACACATTGAAAAAATATTTAATATTGAAAAAATTATTACCAAAAAGTAAATGTTGGGATCAATGGTTTCAGGCTCTCATGGTTTTGACACACATGGCTTAGCTAATGCCACTTAGTGGTTTTATGTGAGCTTGAATCTATAAAATTAAGCATATGTTTAATAGTTGTGGTTGGTTTCCATTTGTATTGAGCTATCTTAAAGAATGCATATATGAAGCATGACATGAGATGTGTGGTTGCATGGTTACCCATTATGCTTGGACACATGGAAGATGCATTAGAGAACTTTATATTCCAAAATTATTTGTGGTGACTATGTAAATGTATTGTAATGCTTCATAGTTAAATAATATATTGATTGTGGGTAATTTTGGAAGCTATGGTTTTCCCTCACTATGACTTTTCTAGGCTATATCTTATGTAATATTGGGTATGTCTTTGATCTTTGCATTATGGTTATTTTGAAATCTTGTATGCATGATTTTCTCTCATAGAATTATGTAGGAAATTGTTTGAAAAAATTGGTAATTTCCTAACAAGTGGTATCAAAGCCATGGTTGTGATTGACAGACATAAGAGATCCTTATTTTTGTTTCCCTTTTTTGAGGAAATATAATGTAAATTTGAATCTATGGTGATGCTAGAGAGGTTTCAAACATTTCAAAGTATAAAGTGTGTTATACAAGTTGTGAAAGTTGTAGATCTAGGATCAATGGTTTGGATATTTGTGTTTATTTTTTACAAATCAAGGGTTTAAAAAATATTCAATAATGAGTTTTTTCTTCAAGTGTTCACCATGAGTTTTCTATGGAGGAAGTTTCAAAAATGACCTCTTGGAACAAAATGGACCTCACTATTGGATCCAAGAGTCTTAAGACATGAATAAATGATAAATTTTGATATATTTTGGCCACTGAGGTTAGATGCCAAAAAAATTCCTCTTTTACATAGTTGTATGACTGTATAGTCATACTATATAGAAAATTAAAAAATTGCACTATGGCAATAAAAAAATTAAATCAAAATCTAGGGGGTACAAGGTCTATAGACCCTCATACCTTATATCCCTATTAATAGTCACTGAAAAAAGGGAATATAGATGGTTGGACCTCGATCTCAACCTATGGTTGAGAAGGCCTAGCATTCAACCCCTACAAGAAACAAAAAATAAAAAATGAAAAAAATAAACATATTAAATTTCTATTTGGAGTCTACCACCTATGCACCACCATCACCAACCCACTACTAGTGCACTACTTTCATGTGTCCACATGATGCCTATATATATGGCCTAAATTGGCCCCTTTTAGCCCATGGAGGGTGTTTTTCTTCCATGGGACAAAAATTCCACCCATGGTATCATATTTTTCAATTATTATATGCATCCAAAAGATCCCTCCAAGAACTATGTGGTGGTATAGGTTTGATTTCTGATTTTTCTATTTGTGTTAGAATTTGGTGCCTAAAGCTGGCATTGATCTAAGATGGTTAACATTCCATATATTTCACATACACAATCAAATTTGGATTTAAAATAGGATATAAAGAGAGTTTATAGCATATTACACAGTGGATTATGTGGCTCTTTACTTAGAGGATTAGAGAGATTTTAATACTTATTTGGGCACTAATAGGAGCTTGAGGTTCAAGGTGTGATTATGTGAGCATCAATACCAATTTATGGGAAAAAAATTGTGAGAGTACATCTTTCATGAGAATAGTATTATGGTACAATAGATTATCATATTTGGTGCTTCTTGATACAAGTTTATTGGTAATTTTAGAGTATGGAATTTGATGGAGACAAGTACATAGATTGCATTCTTATTTGAGGAAATGGTTGATATACATGTGAGACTAAAAGTATTGGTTCAGTGAGATCTTAATATAGGTACAATTATGGTTATGATTATGGTGTCATAGATATTCTTGTATATTTGATCATTGACACAATACAATCATGTATGTGGTTGAAAGTATTGGGTTGTGATATTTTATTGGTTCATGTTTATAGGTGGTGATATGGTTCAGTACTAGGAGATTGTTCTTATATCCGATATTCTTATTTGGTTCCTTGAATATGGTTACTCCTTTGTGGATTTGTTTAGTAAATCAAATCTAGATTTGATTTAGTGTTTGATTCATGAGAGATCTACAAGTTATCATTTTTTGTTATTTCAATTTGTAGGTTAATGATGTGATGGTGATTTTCATATAGTATTGGTTTGGGATCTATAATTTATTTAATTTTGTGGGTTGGCCACCTATTTGATATAATGATTAACTGAATGCAGTCTGTCCATATCTATAGGTATTTTCAATGTTGATGTAGATTCAATTAGCTAGACTTGTTTGTGCTCATTCATGCATTGGTATGTTATTGTTGAAAATTGAGGTGTTTATGTAGCTTAATACTTTGTAAAACTTTATGATTTCTGATCTAAATATGTATTCTTTGTTATAGATTCTTTGTGGGTGATTATCTGATTAATTCATTTTATCATTTGTAGAATGAAGATAAAAGGTTGTAGAAGAATTAGACAGAATATTAGAAGATACACAACATATACTGTGGAGAAACCCTTTCAAGAAAAAAAATCCACCAAGAATCAATGCATTATTTAATCTCAAAAGTAGATTACAATAATTCTAATCCTTGCTTGAGAATGCTTCTTTTTCCTTCACCAAATCTTCTTCACAACCTACAATAAAACTGATACAAACTCTCTTCAACTTGCTGGAGATAAATAGGCAATAATCAACCTTGTAAAATCCAAAGAGTTACAATTACAAAGCTCAAAGCTTATCACCAAAAACCTACGCCTATCTCTTGCAAGTAGAGTTCAACCATGAAGAACAATGTCAAATCATGTGCTTCCTCCATTTGGGTGTCCCAAACTGAAGTCACAACTGAACCTTGATTCCGTAGATATCTCCAAAGCTTATCCTCAAAGTAGGCACCCAAGAGTGGGGCCACTTAACTCAGACTTTTGAAATATCTTTGCATGTAAAAGAGTTAACTCCAAGAAGCCAACTTGGGTGCCCAAGGTGGGTCCAAGTCATTCTCTATTAATTGAAACATATCTCTCCACCATTCATGCAAGAATGGTCATCCTCTGTTAACTAAAAGTAGTCACCTATTATCTGTAATGCAAATCTAGTCATTAGTCATGCATTCCAAGTTAACTGAAGTCAACTAGCATTCAACTAAAACTAACCAAAGATAACTAAACCATAACTGAATTGAACTGAACTGAACTAAATTGAACTAAACTAATTCTGAACTGAATTGAACTGAACTAAATTGAACTGAACTGATCTGAATTGAACTAATCTAAACTGAACTAATCTGAACTGAACTGAACTTCATGCATGTAAACATCAATCCCTAACTTCTAGGATCTTTACATGCATTACAAAATGTTATCTTTTACTCCAAATAGTTAACTTAACTCAAGGTGGGTGTCACATTCCATGTGGGCGCCCCATGTGCCCCTATTATTTAGGAATTCATATTGGATGCCCTCACATGCTCCTAACATTTAGAATTAATTAAAAATTTCTATTAACATGATTATTTCATTCAATATTAATCTCTTTCTAATCCTAGTGTTGGGGAACACTTTCCAAGAACTTAGGAGATACATGAAATAAATAATGTTTAGGATTGCAATTAAATGGCATCCTATTTCCAACAGTTATATTGGTATGTGAGGAAACATGATTAAAGTACTTGGATAGACAATACTAGGCTACTAACATGGTTTTTTATCACAATGTCATGAATATCTTGGTACATAGTTTAGTGGGATATTTTGACAAGTGATATTTTGGTAGTTTTTTTTATCTTTTTTACTTGGAGATTTTTGTTCTATTTTTCTCTAGATTTTATGGTATTGTATTTGAATGTGTGTGGACCATGGGTAATCTTCACTTAGGAGATTGTTATCACAATGTCATGGATAGATTGATATTATGGTTCAATGGGAGCTTTGGAATTGATGTGGATTTTTCATTTGGTGGTGGATGATCTTCTACAATGGTTCCGAGTGTCATGGAAAAATTCTTAGATCATGATTCTCATATATAATCAACATATTTTCACATCTTGACTTGCATTTATAAGAGATGGTTATCTTCATGTGATTGGAGATGTTGACATCTTGGTTAGTCATGGATGACTCAAAGTGTTTTTTTCAGGTTAGTTTTATGACATTTTGGTTTTTATAGTTGATACTTGGTTAAGAGGATGGTTTGGTGTTGTGCCATGGTGGAATCTTGATCACATGTTAGATTTTTGGCATGATATAGGTGTTATTGGGAGTAGAATATATTCATTAAAGCATATAATATCCTAGGATTAGATTTTACATCATTATTTCATGATGTGTTCTTAGGTTTTGTAGATATCTAGTTAAATACTTGATAGTTATTGGGATAGTTCTCTCGGTATTGAGTACATTATTCACATGCTTGGGAGCTTCATGAGGGTGTAGCATTGTATTTAAATTTTAGTATGAATTGATCAATTGTAGGTGCTCATGTATACTTGGATACTTTGGTGAGCTTGGATCTCTTTTAGGTTTAAATACAACTGTTGAGATAGTTACTTTTTTATGAGGTTTCAATAAGAAGCCTGGGGAGCCTATTGGAGTGTTCTATTTTTTTGAAAAATCCTTGGGTTTTTATCCTTTTTGGTTTATTAGTATTTTTTCCTTATATTTATTTACTAAAACCCAATTATTTATATTGCATAGCCCTTTATGTGTGTCATTTTTGTATTCTTCTATTTTAACATTGACTAGATTTTTTCAATTTATTCACTTAAGTTTCCAACTTGATCCCTATATGTATATTCATCTTACTGGCCCCTTGTTCTCACTAACTAGCTATTTCTTTTACTTGCTTTGTTCCCCTAGTTAAGGTTATGCTTTTATTTTGTTGGTATGAACAAGGTATTTTACCAAACTAGTTCACCTAGTAGGTCCTATTCACACATGTTCACATGTTTACCAGGGGTCTAAGAATCTTTCTAGTAGTCTTAATTGTCATGTGATCTTATCTTATCTTGTCATTTACTTTTTTTTGTCTCATGTTATAGGATTAAGACACTTTTCATGATCTTGACTAATCCTATCTCTAACCTTGCTTATATAAGAAAGTCCTCATATATATATTATGTATTAAGTTGTATCATTGTTGCATCCGAATCAAGCAAGATATTCTCTTTCCATACTCTCTTGTGAAAGGCTAATTTTATTTTGCAGGTGTTTTGCAAGTGATCTTGGGGTATGTGAGCTCACTATTAGCTCCTACAAATTTAAGTCCTTTCTAGAGTTCCATGTGTCATATTTTTATTGCATCGTGAGGGTCCTTTTTATCCCAATTTCATGTGTCTTTGAGTCAGGAATTATACATACAAATTTATGGTGTGGAGTTGTTCCCATGATAAGTTAATGGACTTCAATCAATCTATTGATTCTTACACATACACTTTGGGGAGTAAGTACAAAAGGTCTTGTTATTTTGTATTTTGTGGTGTAGTTAGTTGGTTGAGTGAGAGACAAGTTGAGGAATTGTTATTTTGACCACAAAGGTAGAGTATATGGAAACTAATCAAGCCTATAAATAAATGATTTAGCTTCATGGATTGCGTTTGAATATTAGGTTGAAGAAGGATTCAATGTGATAGTAAAAGTGTCATGTGCATGGAAAATAACACTATCTTTTCTGTGCAAATGAATCACATTGATGCATAGATTATGAATGTTGTAGTTTATTTAATGAATCCTATGAATACAATAAATTTTAGATGGTGTGATGGATATGAAGGTGTTCCTCTTTGCAATAATCTTTCTTTGTCTATGTTTAGTACTTTATATGTTTGGTCACGATGTATACAAGTTAGAGAATTTTGGGAAAGTTGTTGTAAAACCTTGCACATAAAATAATTGGTATTTTATAAATTTTTCCTCCATCTCAATATTTTCCTTTAAGATTGTTGTATATAAAATTGAAAATTCATTTAATGTTGGTGGCACAATATAGCATTTGGGGGTCAAGGTTAAGTGAACACATGGTTTATTGGGCTCATTGGGCTCACTGGAGGAATGAATTTAATTTATGGAGGTTATTATAACATGCATTCAATATTGTAAAAATAACTTAATGCTTGGGTAACATGTATCAAGCCAATTTTGGGTGCTAGGTTTATAGGGAGTGATTGAGGTGCCTTGGAGAATGTGTTGAAGCTTGGTTAAGGGGTCATAATAGGATGCCTACCTTGGAGATGCTTGGTGCATTAATTATTAGTGCTTGGGAAACTAAATAATGGAAAATTTGCTTTCATTTTTTCTCTCTTTCCTATAAATAGAAGTCTTTGAATGGAGGCTAGATATCATATTTTGGGTGATCATCATCTTGTACATGCTCATTGCGAGTGAAGCTTGGTGTATACACCTAAAATCTTAAGTTTTTTTGTTGAAAGATTCTAATGAGCATCCAATGAGATGTGTAGATCTCGTTTATTCTTGGATCAGTCTCATAAGGAATGTAACAATCGTTGCTCACTATTGTTGAAGAAGGCCATACATAGTTTCCTTCTTTATTAAGAGTGTTGATCTCTTGTGAAAGCTTAAAGCTTGATATTGTATGGTAATTATTTTATTATTTATATTACATTAGTTTTTATTCTCTCAAGGATAAGTTTTTCTTGAAAGAAATTTTCAAAGGTATATTATTATCTTTCTCTCTCTTGTGTGGTTGTCCTATAATTTTTTAATTTTTTAAATTTTAGTTTTATTATTATATTATAATTCTACTAAAATTTATAGAGATTAGATAAATTGTGATATCTTTCATCGTATGATTAATTATAATTTTTTTTCATATTTAATTTCATGTTTTAAGGCCCATTTTCCACTTCCTACCTAGGTTTTATCTAACCTATAAAACCTATCCTAGAAGTTTTGGGCTAAAATTAAAAAAGAAACTCATGTTTGATGTTAGTGTCTTGGATAGTGCCAAGATATAATACTAGTGTTTGGGTTTTATTTGAACTCTTGAGATGTTAATTATAGATTCTATTAATATATTTTCAAAAACTAAACCAATCTTGATTGTGAGTAAAAACTATTAGGTCATTTGAAAGCATAAATGGTCATTATTGTTTTCTTTAAAACTCACAACTACTAAGTTTTCTTCTACAACACAATTTCTGCAACATTTTGTAGGTCAAATGCTAAATAATCTACAAATAGTCTTGTAGAACCCCTCTCAAGTCCTCCATGGTTACATCTCTCACATCATAGGTGAATTCCTTCTTGTTTCCTTGTGTTTGTTTCATATCCATCCATAATCCTCCATAATGGCTCCCTAAGAATCATGTTTCCTCCCATTTTTTCATACAATGCTCTTTCATCCTTCCTAAATTAGTTCATTGTCTATCACATCCTACCAACCATTCCATCACTATTTCACACACTGTATTATGCATATTTTTCTTAGGGTTTCTTATTATTTAGGATCACATATTGCACACAAAATATTAAAGTTTCACTTTAAGGCATATCACACATCTAATTTTAAAAAACCTAAGTTGAGGTTGGAATTTACTGCCTAAGGGACTAATTGATACAATCTTCTAAATTTCCACACCCTTTCCTCTTTCCCCTTTAGATTTAGATTATTCGAGTTCACGATCAATTTCAAGATATTTTTAGGAGATTTAGGAATAAGAAAATTATTTTAGCTCAAAAATGTAAAGTTCATCAACATTCATCTAGATCTCAACATCCCAATTGTATATTTGACATACAAGAGTGCCCTCTACTAGCATTGGTGTCTAAGAAGATCAAGACTATCGTCAATTAGTTCTAGTGTCTTATTTGGATACCTAAAAAGGGTAATAACACCTAGGTTCAATGCTAGAGTCTTGAAAAAGTATCCAAGTCCTATAGGAGTGCCCTCTTCTAGGAGGTGTGTCCTACATGAATATTTGTGTTTAATATTGGTGCGAGTTTTTATTTTTACAAAGATTGGGTTTTCCAATATTATTGATTAGAAATATTGTACTAGTTTTTTAGTCTATAACAACCTTTTTGTTTGTCCAATAATGCATAATCTATTCCCATATTTCGTTTATTTACATTTTTCATTTCCTAGCTGAACTTTAGTTTAATTTACTTGAAAATTTGATGTGTTTGAAAATTATTTATTTTATATTGTGGACACATAAAAATGACCTAAGCCTCCGAGCTACATTTTTCTATGTCAAATCACACTTCTTCTTCAAATAATTAAATTATTTAATTATGTCCTAATGTCATACTTCACACTATTAATTAAATAATTTCTAGTTATTTAATTAATTCATATCCTATATTCCTCTATGATTATTTAAATAAATAAATTATATTTGTTTATTTAAATACACCACTAATTAATCCCTACTCTTTCTATAATTAAATAAATATCTAATTTATTTAATTACTCCTTTTTATGTTCGACTACAAATTAAATAATTACCATTAATTATTTAATTTATTCATTATCCTTTTCTCCTTCAATTAAATTAAATTATCCATTTAACCCACTTTTCATCCCACAAGTAAATAATTAAAATATTTATTTACTACCTTTGGTCTTATTCCCACTTTTGAATTAAACCATTATTTAATTCCAAAAGTCAACTTTCCTCCATAAATCAAATAATTTCTATTATTATTTGATTTTCCAACTACCTCTTTTTCTATCTCATTTATTCTCGACCATTGATTTAATTGTCTCCAATTAAATCTCAACCCTTCATTTCAAATCTTACCCTAATTTTGACCTAATGTTGCCCTAACCCTAATGCTGCTCATCACATTGAATTTTAGCCTTTGATCTTAGGGTTTTGTCAACTTCTAATCCTGGCCATCCATTCTCAAATTGACATTCTTTAAAAAAGGTCTCTCTCTAGTCATTTTCATTCATTCACAAACACAACATGCTTGAGAACTCTAAGTACTTGAGCATACAATACTTCAATATCTTGCTTGTCTTAGGCATATGTTATACTTGCACTTCAATCTGAAGGAAATCATACAATTTGCAACAAGATGGAGAAGGCCAATAGAGGTAAATCAATGGAGACTTGAAGACTAGGTGATATTGTTTCAATATTTTTATGCTTCTTACTTTCTTTGTACTCTATTGTTGATTAGGGTTTAAGTTATTATGCTATTTGTAGTTAGTTTGAAAAATTTCTACCTTGATACATATGCCAATATCATATTCCAAATTTGTGATACTAGGTTAGTGCATAGAAAAATTTAAGACCTTGGTTTAATGGTTTAAACACTTAGAAACAAACTAAATCCTAGAGAGACCTCATTTTCAATATTTTAGCTAGCAATTGACACTATAACATTGGGGCACTCTTTGTCAACAATTTGACACTTGGCCAATGGTCTCTTTTTCTCCTAAGGTTTTAAAAAAATTAGGGGTTGCTTGCTTGTTTTCTTGAGTCATATTCTTCCTATAGAATCCCTAGAAGCAACTCTAATCAATGTTTGAATTTTGATGGGAGAGTAAAAAGGGGTTTGGCTATTTGGGAATCTACCTCATTTAATCTCATAAGATGGAATTTCTAGCCTCGACTTAGCCTTGGAAAATTTTGACTAGGTGATCTTATGAGGAGTGCTTTGGTGTGTGCATGATTTAATCTACCAATACCATAGGAGGATATCTATAACTAAATTTGTGTGTGCTTGTCCAATGGAGGATAAGGTAGGTGATGAAAATACCAGTGATGTGCTAAGGAGGCTTGTAAAAAATTTGATTTACAACAAGGGTTTTGGGAAAGGGGTATTTCTAGAGTAATGGAGGGTTTTGTGTGAGGATTTGGAAAAGTAAGGCCTAGTGAGTGTAGAAGGTTGTAAATAAGGTTATGAAGGATTCTGTGAAGGTGGAGATCAAAGAGAGCTTCAATCATGGAGGGTTTTTATATTTTCATCCATACAAAAGTGAGGAACTACCATGAAAGCATAGTATGAGTTTGGGAGTGTTGAATATGAAGAGTGGGAAAGTCGTGTGGATAGATTAAGAAAGGTAAAATAAAGAGTTTTAAAACATTATATGATGATCTAGGGTGGGTATCCATTATAAAACTTAGTAGAGAATAACTAGGGTTAGGTATATTAGTGTAGACATGCAAAATTAACATTATGCATTCAATTGGATTCAGTCAAATTAGATGTCGCATTAGGACCATTCATCAATTAATCAGGTGCACTTTCATCCATTCATTAGGTAATCTCATTTCCTAAGGTCATTTATCAAATAAACATTATCATCAACCTTTTAATAAATCAAACATCATCCCTTTAATTAAATAGATCAAACATTTATTTAATTAAGTCCAATCCATATTTCATCCTTTTCTGATTTAAATAAATCAACTATTTAAATCATGAAAGTCAAACTCACCTAATCAACATTAATTCAACATAATCATCATTAATTTAATCTAACCATGATTAAATGCTAATCTCATCCCACTTGCATTCTCTAGATTTGGCCACTTGCACATGAAATTGCATTTAATAGATTTATCAAAATCTTTATTTTCAACTTGGCATAAAGGAAGAATATTCTCCAAGTTTGAATCTCCCCCCAAGTGGACATGTACACCCAACAGAGCATTTATGAGGCCTTACATGTCTCTTACATGTCCCCTTCCAAAGGTCAAACTCAGCATTCATTGCAAATTTGAATTCAAATTTTTCCCTCTCATGGGCACTCTTCCCAAATCTTGCACATACATCAACCAATCATCACTTGACAAGTGGCCTTATCTTATTGGCTTGATCTTTGTCCCACATTGGTCCATTTTCAACACTTAGCATTTTGAAAATCTATAAAATAGAGGCTTCATCTCTTATCAAATCCTTCACAATCTCTTCACAAATCCATCATCCACAATTTTATGCAAGGTTACTCTCTTGGTTTGAGAAATAATCTTGTTCTTCATCTCCATTGCAATACATCATCATTTAGCTATTGATCAAGGGTTGGGAAAGGGTCACTAGCACATGTGACACCAATCCAACATGGAATAGGTGATTATCTTGCTTTTGAAATGTCTTCTTGCTGTTTTTGTTACTTGTGGCATTTCTTTAGCATAGATATTTTATTTCATGGAGGTATTTGCAGATTTGTGTGTTTAGACTAACCTTTCTAATAAGTATTTGAAGTTGGTCTTACATGCAGATTTAGGGTACTTCATTGGCGCTAGAAGGAGGGCACTCATGTTTACTTTATTCATTGGCATCTCATGTTGATTTATCGTTGATTGCATCTCATGTTTACTTTATTTGTTGGCTGCCTTAGCTTGAAAATTTGAAAGTTTCTAAAGATTTCTTTTTAACAAGCCCTTTTTGTAAGTAATCTACTGTTATTGTTATCCTTTGAAAATATAGGAATCTTGGATTAAAATTCTCCTGCATCAATACCACATCAATAAAATTGTTGTTACATTTAGGCTACTACTTTAGATTGTTCAAAAAAAACTAATGAGGTTCAAATCAACTGTGAGCTGTATTTCTTAATGAGTAATGTCACTGCATTTGCTTGAAAGGCATTGATATCACTGGTCTTTTATTTTGTTATCATTCTGGTTAAGGGAGGCGCATCATGTAGAGTTTTCTCATCATTCATTAGGGAAGAATCTGCATTAAAGAAAACAATAGATCTGCATTAGAGTTTTGAAGAAGTTGTGTATAAGTTAAGATAACAATAGATCAATGAAATAAAGCATTTGTTCCTTACTCCAAGCTTTGCGCATCAGAAGAGTCTTTGTTCTTGCTGTCAAGCTTTGCACGCCTGTTGCTATTATCTTTGTGTTTGCAAGTTTATTTCGAGGCAGTAAAGGTGCACCACTCAATTCACAGAATTCACAAATTCAAAAATGTGCACAGATTTGTCTGAATGTTGCTCCCTAAATTGTGAAAGGTCAACAAGCCTTGAATGAATACATTTATCAATCTTGTAGGCGCGCCTTTTGGCTCATGTACTTCTTAAGGCTACCCATTGACACATCTACGTCAGTGATATGAATATTGTACCTGTCAAAATGGCGCTGGAATGATCTTGTACAATGGCAAGAGATATTTGCCGTATTTACTTGGTTAGAGACGATGATCTTGCTCAGAGAGGATGCTGATTAAAGTGGCATTCATACTTATCCTTTGCATTGTCCATTGTATCGATTCATGTCTGCCAATTTATTTATTGCATTTTCAAGAAAATTTCCTGTGCCCATTAAGGAATTTCCTTTACTTATAACAACATGTATACTTCATCCTTTTTTGGTTGCATTCTAATTTATGATTTATGGCGTAACTTGTTCTTTCTCTTTTTACTCAATCTAAGGGCCCACATTCCTTCAGGCATTATATTTCTGTCTGATTTCTGTGTGTAAGAAATCTGGTGAGCAGCTGTGATTTAATTATATGTTGGCAGATTTCAAGTCTATAGCTAGGATAAGAGGGAAAGATAGTACGTTTGAAGTGTCAAAATATTTATTGCAAGGACATTCAAAGCAAATAGATTCATTTATGATCAAATTTGATCTCTAACTTTCATTGCATTTTCAGCTAGGTAACTTGCAAAGTGCGTATGCTAGGATTTAAGAGGCCAATTCCCATTTGGTTAGCTGCAACTTCAAACTCTATTACTCAATCATGACTCAATATTTACAATTAACTTTCAAGGTTTTTACATTATTATAGTTATTGTGAAAGGGTCAACATTTGAGATTAACACGGTGCTTTTGAAAAAGTTATTTTTTTTATATAGTTGATGTGGATTATGATAAAGGGAGAAATGAGTCTAGGAAGTGTTATCTTTATTTCTTTCTTAAAAACACTATTGTGGTGTGTGGCTTTGTGAAATTTCAAGTTTTGAAATCATTTTTCCTTTATGAAAGCAAATATAAATTAAAGTTGTATTGACGTTCATTTGGCTCAATAATGAATTTTAATCCAATTTTATTTCTATTTTATTTCTTTTTAAAAGGATTCCTCAAGTGATTGATAAATCTTGTATAGGTTCTTATCAATTGGTGATACATGACTAACTTTAATTTGTCGTGTTCATAGGTACAAAGGAAAAGCGAAAGGAAAAGGTACAAAGCGAAGGAGGAGGATAGCAAACGAAAGCGAAAGGATAATTTTTTTGAAAACTCAAAGTGTTTTTAAACGCTTTAAGTGTTTGATCAACACTACTTCACGAAGTTGTTTATCTTTTCGTTTTAGAACACTAATTTTCATTTGGGTCTAAAACGAACAATTTGATTTTTCATTGCAAAGGGCTTAAAATGAATCTTAGGAAAAACTCACTAGATTTTGTTTGAGGTTAAGAATTGAACAATCAAAACTCACACTTCATTTTGGTGCTTAAAACGAACTCACAATTGCTTTGAAGGCTATAAAACAAACAAGTGCTTGAATTGTGTGATTTTGCATTTTGAATGAGTATCCTCTCCCCTTGCGCTTCGTGCGATCTAGGGTGCAAGAGAAACAATCAAAGTGCATTTTATTGCTTTGAAACACTTCGATTTGGGTTTAAAATTGAACATCTTGTGCGAGTGTGAGTAGGGGAATTTTTGCGTACATTCTCTTTCTTTGTGCCATCAAAGATTGATCAAGTTACGGATTATGTCTTTGCTTGCTTTTGTTTATCTTAGAGGGCCTGCCTTGGGGAAAAAGTACTCACCCAAGGGAACGCCTCAACCGGTAACACTCTAAAGCCAAGAGTATTTCCAGCTGGGATATAAATGTGGGTATTGGTTAAACGCCATTATCACGCGGTTGGCTGACAAGATGGATCGAAAGGGGACTCTTGCCGGTATGGGTCAATCTCCACGAACGAAAGTCCTTACTAGAACCCATGTGCTAGAATTTTCCAAAATCCTTAATCTATTTGTTGGTGCAAGAACGGTCATTACGAAGCCACCCCACACTTTGGTCTTTAGTAGAAATGGAAAACATGCCATGGGAGTTTCATGGGTGTTGATGCTGGCTGCCCGATTCGTAATGAGCCGTGGAGGGGAGCCAGTGGGGTCAAGCATCTAACCATTCGCTAAAGATAGTAGCTGGACTTGTCCAAGTGGGGATTCAACAAATATTGTCTTACACATCCATAGGGCTTGTAATTGTCTTCATTTGAAAACACAATGTTGTATTCGAAAACATTTTGCAAACAAACATTCAACATGATTCTCAAAATTTCAAACCCTCTTGAAGACAAATATCATTGACTCAATCCATATGCTATTGCTTTCCCTTGGGATTCACATCCTTAGAGGTTCCTAAGCATTGGATTATACCTCAATTTGTCTTCTTGAGTAAACAATAGGAAAACCCTTGCCTTAAGTTCATTGAATTTCCACATAAAATATCTTGTGGGGTTTAAAGAAATTAAGACATTGGACATCTTAGTTTGAAACTTTAATCAAAGAGAGTGTTTTTGGTAAAATAAAGCCATTAAACAAAGATAAGCAAAATGAACTTTCATGTGTGTTGAAAACTCCAAAATCCCAAAGCAAAAATCATTGAAAATCCGAAAATGAAAGTTCAAATGAAATCAATCCTTGGTTACAAAGGTCTTTAGGAAGCATATGCATGCTCTTCAATACTAGGTCTAGGAAAACAAAGTGGTCTTTTTAGGTTCATCTAGGGATCAAAACAAATCAAACCTCTTTCATCCATCTTTCAAAACATCAAACATCATCTCACAAATCATCTTTTGAAACCTTGAAATCATCCTTGAAGTGCTAGGCTTTATGACAAAATCAAGCAAACACCAAAATCATTGAGATCAAGTCCTTGAAAACATTTATCAAAAAACCTTTGGCTAGGAATGTGTAAATGCATCCTTTTGCATATCCTTAGTCAAAGTCATCCAAATCATCTTGTCTAGCTTAGTGTATGTAGATGAATCCTTCTCCATATACTTAGTGAAACAATCATCTTGTTTGGGTAGGTGTGGGTAGATGCATCCTTCTCCTCACACATATCCAAATCATCATCCTTTGAACAAAACTATCCTTTAGATCATTATCAAACATCTTAGGGTCTTTTGTTCAAAATCAAAATCAAAATCCAAATCAAGATCAAGGACAAAATCTCAAAATCCAAAAATCAAACCAATCAAAAATCCAAAGTCCTAGCATTTCATTCAAGATTTATCAAAAGCCAAAAACATCCATAACATCCATCTTTAAACATCACCATCATATCATCATCACATTTGATCCTAAAAAAGCATCCTAAAACTTTCACTTTGGGACATAAAATAGAGATTAATCCAAGGAATCAAGAGATTCATCTCCCATATTCTCGAAGATTGATCCTTGTTTTATGGTTCAAATGAGATCTCAATACAAGAAGAGTATGGAAGCCCACAAAGAAACTCCCGCTTCAAGTGACCTTAGCCAAACAAATGCAGAAATGAATCTCGCAGAATCAAGCAATCCATTGATCCCCTCAACATCACAAAACCCACAAGAAGAAAATCAAGGGGAGGACCTCACCTTTGGAATGTATCACGAAGAAATAGCTGAAATGCTCCAAAATCTAGATAATCATCGAATCATCAACATCATGATGAGACTCAACCCTTCGTTATACATGCTTGAATTGGAAAAACAAGGGGCCAAGTTGCCTTCAGATTTTGATGTGAGTACCATAGTGGAGACATCATTTCCATCAATCTCATCCACCCCTATCACACCCATCATCGCATCCAACATGATTCCAAATCCGCCACCACTACCACCAAAACCAAACTTAGCGAGACAATATGAAATTGCGCTAAAGGCTCACCAAGCCTACCAAAAGGCTATCCGACAATATCTAGCCACACAACAACCAAGAAAAACTCAACAAGCCTCTCAAGCTGCCCAAGCCTCTCGAGCTACCCAACAAACAACAACTGTTGAGAACAAAGATCAAGATCACTCCATCATTGAACACCTTGAAGTTGTGTCTACTCCATCCAATGATCAAATGAATATATGTCAAGAGTCACTTCTCAATCATGATCAAAATACACCGACAATACCCAATAATGATCCAATTCAAGAAATGTCAACATCATTTGACCATATGGTTGAAGACCTTAGAAATATCTCTACCACAATTGTTGAAAACAATTTTCAAGATATATCCATCAATAAAGATATTTTCGCTTCATCCAATGAGGCATTGACCAATGATCATGTTGAAAATGTATCTACATCACCTAATGAGGTAGAGGGCATATCTCAAGAATTTATTCTAAAGTATGATCAATGTCTTTCACCAAAGTATAGCAATGGCCCTTTCCAAGACATATTGACATCCTTCGACCTCATGATTGCCGATATTGAAGGAATCTTCAACTCGACACCTGATCCAAGTCCACTAAAAAATCATGAAGATATTAAGCCACTTCCCATGCATAATGAAGATATCCAAGAGCCATTTGTAAGTAGTCCATCCTTTGAAACTAACCCATGTCAAGAACTTGATCCAAAGCATGTCGAAAGCAACTATGAAATCAGTCAAGATCAAGAATTTGTATCTTCAAGATACTACAATAATCTAATGGATACTCTCTTATCTCTGCAAGACAATAATATCCATGTAGCACATACTCCTCCATCTACCTATGAGATGCTTTCTATGGATGGACACGTAGATGATCTTCATCTAGAACAAGATCTTGCTACACAAAAAGAGCATATTACTAATTCCTATAATCAAACAGAGTGGTCAACATCAAGATCAAATATGTCCCAAAGTCAGATTGAGGACATCATGAATAAAGATATCAAACACTATCCGCTCAAGGAAACAAGTTAGATAGAACATCTAGAGTTAGCAGAGAAACAAATGGAAATAATGTCACCTACGGTGGTCAAGAAATCATCAGGATATCCTTGTGTTGCTTAACACTATCCTTTCATTGTTGTGCATCCTCAACAATGATTATCATCATCAGTCTTAATCAAATCATCATCAATCCATCATCATCTTGGGGATATCTTTCCCAAATCCTTGTGTTGCTTAACACTATCCTTACATTGTTGTGCATCCTCAACAATGTTATCATTATCAATCGTCATCAATCCTAATCAATCCTATCCTTGCATTGTTGTGCATCCTCAACAATGTTATCATTATCATCAATCCATCAACCTGATCGATCGACCTTAGCTTGGTTTTCAACCAAATCCCAAACAGAGCATTGATATCATCACACACATCCATATTGAAATCGTCAAAATCATGCGAAAATCCAAAAACATCAGAAAATCAGAAAATTCAAAAACATCCAAAACATCAAAAAATCCAAAAACAAGTAAAAAATCAGAAAAATATCAAAAAACATTGAAATCCGAACTACGTCATCTCTGAGCTTAAACATAGGCAAGGATAATCTCTGATCAGCCCCTGAGACATCAAAATCCAAAAACATTCAAAAAAATCAAAATCCAAAAACATTCAAAATCACATCAAAAATCCAAAAACATTCAAAAACATCAAAATCCAAAAACATAAAAAAAAAAATCAAAACATTTGAAAAATCCAAAAACACCAAAAACAGCCTCAAAACATTTCAAAACGTCAAAAACATCCAAATATTTGAAAAAATCCATCCATCTCATATCGCTTGAACCCACAATAATCAATCATCCATAATGAACTGATCATCACCTTCATCCTTTGGCAAAATAAACAATCACAGCAATTGACAAAAGCAAACTTCAATCGTAAAATCAAAAGCAAACAACAAACCTCTAAAACAAAATCAAACTCTTGATCAGTCGCAAACATGTTAGTTGACCTTATATCAACAACCTATCAATCAACTTATCAACCATCATCATCCTCCACAATGCATGTCCTAGGATATATCGTTCTGACAATGGGCATCATTTTGGATATCACCTTGGATTCTTATCCTATCAAAACACATCCCTTTGGCTGAAGGTATGAAGAAGATTGGCTTGTTTGTGTACTTGATCTTTTCTTTTGATTTATCTTATTGCACTCATTCCAAGGACCTCTCGATGATATCCGAACGAAGGATTTAGAGAGATAGGAATGGGACAACGATCATTATTATTTTGTCAGCTGTGCTTGTTGGACGCTCTTGTAATATAACTTGGCGAATACTTGCTTTGTTAGGTACACCCTAGCAAGGTTTCTGTATGTCAAGTGTGAACAAGAATACTCCTATTTTCTTGTTGAGTCAAAGTCCATCACACTAGGTACAACACCATCCTGGTTCTTGATACCTTGATGCATCGTACCTATGCGTGTTATCAAACATAAAGTAAGTGACCCTTTGAAAGTCCCAATCCTTGATAAGCAAATCATCATCATTTATCATCATCATCATTTATCATCATCATCATCTATCATCATCATCTCTAATAAAGTCTCGACCAATCATGGACTTGTTGGATCCTCTTGTCATCATCTCATTTCCGTGCTAACATAACATCGCCAATGCATCCATCATGCATCCATCATACATCCATCCATCCTGCATCCATCATGCATCCATCTTACATCCAGAAAACTATCAGCATACCACATATCATCCATATCATACATCATAGGAAACATCGATCATTTCACATGCATTGCATAATCATCATCATAATATAGATCTGTTAGTCTCTCATAAATCATCCATTGCATAATCATAGCATATCACATCATCATCTCATCCATCTCATATCATATCATCATTTAAGTTGTTTAGGATAATATAGATTTGTTATTCTAAGCATCTTAAAATCATCTCATTTGCATCGTCATCCATAACCATCCATTTTGAACCTCTTTATCGCGAGATCGACCCTCAAATCGAATCTTTTTGCGATCTCTCGAGGGGGCAATGTACCATGTACTTCTTTCCACTAGGGCATCGAAAAATCATGAAATTTTTTAATTTCGATTGCGGCAAGTTTATTCTTTGAACCAACGCAACAAGTACATTGCTTCAAAGAGGGGCAAAATGTAGACATGCAAAATTAACACTATACATTCAATCGGATTCAGTCAAATTAGATGTCGCATTAGGACCATTCATCAATTAATCAGGTGCACTTTCATCCATTCATTAGGTAATCTCATTTCCTAAGGTCATTTATCAAATAAACATTATCATCAGCCTTTTAATAAATCAAACATCATCCCTTTAATTAAATAGATCAAACATTTATTTAATTAAGTCCAATCCATATTTCATCCTTTTTTGATTTAAATAAATCAACTATTTAAATCATGAAAGTCAAACTCACCTAATCAGCATTAAATCAGCATAATCATCATTAGTTTAATCTAACCATGATTAAATGCTAATCTCATCCCACTTGCATTCTCTAGATTTGGCCACTTGCACATGAAATTGCATTTAATAGATTTATCAAAATCTTTATTTTCAACTTGGCATAAAGGAAGAATATTCTCCAAGTTTGAATCTCCCCCCAAGTGGACATGTACACCCATGAGCATTTATGAGGCCTTACATGTCTCTTACATGTCCCCTTCCAAAGGTCAAACTCAACATTCATTGCAAATTTGAATTCAAATTTTCCCTCTCATGGGCACTCTTCCCAAATCTTGCACATACATCAACCAATCATCACTTGACAAGTGGCCTTATCTTATTGGCTTGATCTTTGTCCCACATTGGTCCATTTTCAACACTTAGCATTTTGAAAATCTATAAAATAGAGGCTTCATCTCTTATCAAATCCTTCACAATCTCTTCACAAATCCATCATCCACAATTTTATGCAAGGTTACTCTCTTGGTTTGAGAAATAATCTTGTTCTTCATCTCCATTGCAATACATCATCATTTAGCTATTGATCAAGGGTTGGGAAAGGGTCACTAGCACATGTGACACCAATCCAACATGGAATAGGTGATTATCTTGCTTTTGAAATGTCTTCTTGATGTTGTTTTTGTTACTCGTGGCATTTCTTTAGCATAGATATTTTATTTCATGGAGGTATTTGCAGATTTGTGTGTTTATACTAACCTTTCTAATAAGTATTTGAAGTTGGTCTTACATGCATATTTAGGGTACTTCAATTAGTATCAATCATATAGGAAAAGGTAGAGTGTATGTCCCTCTTATATTGACTAGAAAAAGAAGAGGATTCAATCAATTTAAGAAGGGGAGATAAGAGGGGAAATGAAGAATTGTCAAGGTATAAAATGAGAAAGTTGGTGCATACAGTGGGGGATAAGAGAGGAATTGTCCCTAGCTAGTGGAGTATGATGTTACCTTAAAGGAAATGGAAAGAACATTGTTGGTGTAAATAGGTGTTTTACCTATCTAGGTCCTATTTACATGTTAAGTCCACTTAGGTCCTACGAAGGAATCTTTCTAGTTAATCATTAGTTGTCTCTTATCTTATCTAGATGACATTTATTTAATGCTTTTTGTTAGACACATAGGACAACTGAAAGGGGGGTGAATTAGTTGTGCATTAAAACCTTCAAAACCTTATTAAGTATTAGCATGAATGTAAACAAATGAAACAACAAAAAATCCAAAATCATTCATAATAGAACACCATATTTTTTTATGTGGAAAACCCTATTTGGGAAAAACTATGGTGAGAATTAAATCACTATAGGGTAAAAGCACAAAGTTGTGTCACACTTTCAGCCAATTGGTGAAGGGGCACCTAGATTTCATCATGTAAAATGGGTTAGATGTTAGGTTTTTGTGGTGTTGAATAAATTTTTGATGTAATAAGGTCTATTTAGACCATGTCTAATTTTTTTTGTCATGTGAGGTCGATTGTGTTAAAAGATGTTAAGTTTTGTAAATGTTGCAAATGTTGCATTAACAACTTTGCATTTTTGATGTGTTTGGAAGTTGAATGATCATATATTCAAAAGGTAGTTTGGAACCATTGGTTTGGAGCTATAAATGTTTAAATATGCCTTGAAAAGCTTGAGGCAAACTTCTGGAGACACTTTTGGAGATAAACCAATAGTATTCACTCTATTTTCTACAATTTCTTGAGTGTTTTTGTTGCTACGGAACTTTGTACAACTCTGTATAGTCTTTAAATGATTTAATTTGAATTGGAATTGATGTAGGAGTGAGTTAACTACCATTTGGATTGATTTCATCTGGTTTCATTGAATTTGAAGGATTTTAGAAGCAATTTACTGAAAGCAGCCATAAAACCCTAGTTTTGAGGGTTTGAGAGCAAAAATATGAAGTAGGGAACCATTCCATCGGTGGAAAATTTTGAAAATTGATGGAATGGAGGTAGATAGATTGATTTTAATGTTTATATTTTTGGTAGAAGCAAGGAATGGAGATAGGGCAGAGTTTGAGCGAGCCCTAGCCTAATATCTCTATGTATTAGGCCTAGGAGTAGAGGTTAGATATAGGGTTTTGTAAAAGGAAATTGGATGATTGTTTCAGTTGATGAAATATGTATTTATAGACCCCATGTGACCTAGTTGAAGCCTTGTAATGAAAGTTTGTGATTGGGAGAGATTTTTTCTTGAAGTTGCTTTGGAAAGCAAGCCTAATTAGGCCTCTTTCTAGCGTAGCAGTCAATTTTAGAGGGTGTTGTTACAAAACAAACATATCCAAAAATTTGATATGTTTCAAAAGGGAATAAAGGGTGTCTACAATGGTGATTCAATTATGGTTTTGAAGTCTTCTTTGAAAGATATGATCAAAAATCACTGTTTGGAGTGCTACAAGGAATTTTGAAGGATTGGTGAGAAAAATACCAAGTTAGGGTTTCTAGTTTGCAAAGTTTGTTCAAGTGAGATTGAATTGCTCTACATCACCAACTTATTAAGTATTTCTAACTAAAAATCAATTTTTCTCAAACATATGATCTAGTAAGATTCATTCTAGCTAAGTTAGATATTTCCACAACTTTTTCAACTAAAATTGTTGGCTAAAAATATATGGAGCACAACTTTGACTCCAATTTACCAAAAAAATAAAATTATTTGAAAAACTTGAAGTTTCAATAACTCCTGCTAATGTAAATAACATTTTTTTAAAAATATAAAAAAATACCCTTTTGTAGATCTGTAAGTGTAGTTTTCAAAAATATATTTATTTTAATAGTTTAATTATTATTTTTACTAAAAGTAGGTTGTCAGCACAAAATATTAGGTTGATTACAATGCCAAGGAAAAATGCTAAAACTTATTAAAAAAAATTGAAGAAAATATGATGCACTAGATAAAAGAATCTATTTCAAGATGGTATAATTTTTTTTCCATTTTAAATAAATATTTAATATGAAAGTTGACGTCCGATGGAAACAACTATTTTTTATTCATGCACATTTTAATATTTATTTAAAAATATATATTTATCAAAATTGGAAAAAAATATATCCATGCACTAAAGTTTCAAGTTATAAATACACACAAAAATTTTGAAAGAAAAAAAAATTTACTATAAAAAGTTTGACATCTCATGCAACTTCATTTTTTCAGCATTTTATCAACAACTAAATTATAGTGTTAATTTATTGAAAACTAGTTTAAAATAGTTTTTTAATTTTTTTTAAAAATACAAACATAAAATATACTAAAAAATACATATTTTACTAGTTTACATCATTTCAAAATTGATTACAAGAGGTTCACTACCTAGGGCTCACTACCCAACATACTCAATATCCAAAAAGAAAAGGGCTCACTGGCTAGGAAGATCACTTCTTTTGGATTACAAGGAAATAGATACAAGGAAGTTCACTACCTCAGAGCAACTAGATAAACCACCACAAAGTCTCTTTACCATTCACAACCTTCGGCTCACTGCCTCTAGTGACTTTTGGCACTCGAAACTGTAAACACCTTCTACTCTCTACTTCTAGTAGTATTAAGTGTTCTTGCTTGCACTCTAATCTCAACACATGATCACACTTGCATCATTCCATACCACACACATCTCCAAATATTTGACCTTACATATATACCTTCCGAACCTCAAAAAACCTTCTCTAGGTCAACTCCAATGAAATGTATGCACCTCAAACATGCAACCACCAAATAGGTTAGCACTAAACACCTCCATGGTGGAAAGAAGTGAGGGAAGACCACATCAAGGGTTAACCAAGACCAAAATCTACATCGAAACACTACACCAAGCCTCCACAAACCATGAAGCTTGTTCGCAAACAATGCTAACACACCAGGTTAGCAAAACTGACATTAACTCTATCAAGCAACCAAATTCACACTTCACCAAGGTAAAAAAAATCATACAATGGAATATTCCAACATCAACAAAATATTCAAAACCATTGGTGCAAGCACATGAAATTGAGAAAACTATCATCCTATGCAACCAATCCAATTTCCATAGAGATACAACTCAAGATCTAACCTTGTACAACAACTGAACACTCAACAAACCAAGGGAAGGTAGGTACAGGAAATATTATCACATTTCAAAATCTTCAAGACAAGAAACCTCAACACGAAGAAATGTGAAGCAATTCCATTTCTCCTAGACATCCCTCTTCACAAGCTAGAGATAGTCCAATACACTATCAAACATATCTTGTACTGCTACACAATCTAGAACCTACAACTATGGATATAACACCTTCAAAGACCTCTGATCACCACTTTCAAACTGCACAAGCACATCTTCAAGAATGATGAAATGTAGAGCAAAATATAGAACACTTCCTAGTCACCTTGTACAATCTTTATACAAATTTTCTCAAAAGCACTTGGAAACCAAGTGACCCTGCTGTATTTACAACACCTGCTCAAAACCATACACACCTTATCAACATATCCATACTAGAGGTTGACATCAATGACAATACTGATGACAACATAGTGCAACAATCTCCCCCTTTGTCATTGATTGCAACATCTCTTGAAAAACAGTCAACAAAAAAAGCAACTCTATATCTCCAATACTCATGCAGCTCTCCACCTTACTTCAACTCTCCCCCTTAGTTGAACATTTTTTTCCTCGTGTTCTCTCCTCCTTAATTGGACATTTATTTCCAAGTATTTTTCAAACTTCTTTCTCTCCCCCTTTGACATCAATGGAAAATGGAAACCACTGCACACTTCACATTAGGCACAAAATGTGCTCCCCTTGATTGCACTAGCCAAATATTCCACTACCTACTCCCCTTGAGAGGTAGCCTCCATCAGTCCAAGACAAATAATAAATCTTGAATTGCTCTCCTAGACATATGCACAATCTTATGCATCTAGTTGAAAGGAGGGGAAATAACCCCTAGCTTATGTCTGAGATACTCAAATGTATCTTTTGGAAGAACCTTTTTGAAAATATCTACTATTTGATCCTTTATAGGTACATAATCCAACTTCACTTCCTTCTTAGCAACTTTGTCTCTTAGAAAGTGATATTGGATAGAGCTATGCTTTTTTCTTGAATGCATTACCAATTTTTTTGAAATGTTGATTTCACTTGTATTATCACACAAGATAGGAATAGGTTCATCATATGATATTCTAATATCCTTCAATTTTTGCTTCATCCATAACACCTGTGTACAACAAGATGTTGTAATAATTTATTCTACCTTTGTAGTAGATAATGATATTAAATCCTGCTTCTTACTTATCCAAGAAACTATCCTGTTTCTAAGGAAGAAAGAACCTTCACTTGTACTTCTTCTGTCATCCACACAACCTACCCAATCCACATCTATATAAGCACTCAAGGAGAAGTTAGTATCCTTAGAATACCATGGACCATAGTCTCAAGTGTCCTTCAAGTATCTAAATATCCTTTTAATTTCTACCCATGTGATTCTCTAGGATCTTCTTGAAATATTTCAACAAGACATATTGAATGCATAATATCGGGTCTAGTTGCAGTTAGATATAGTAGTCCACCAATCAAGGATCTATACTTAGTTTGATCTGTCTTAGGAGATTCATCATTTTTTCTTAATTTACAACCAGTAATTATGGGAATACATACTAGTTTAGAATCCTTCATTCCAAACTTCTTTAACATTTCCTTTACATATTTTAATTATGAAATGAATATACCTTTTTCTGATTGACTAATTTGTGGCCCAAGGAAGAAGTTTATTTCCCCAACAATTGACATTTCAAACTCATTTTATATCTCCTCTACAAACTTCTTGCACATGATCTCATTTCCTCCAAAGATTATATCATCAACATACAAAAATACAATAAGGATTTGATCTTTCTCAAATTTGAAGTAAAGGTTGTTGTCTGTGGTACCCTTTTTGAATCCCTACTACAGTAAGTATCTATCCAATCTTTCATACTAGGATCTAGGAGCCTTTTTGAGCCCATATAATGTCTTCTTCAACCTATAAATGATATCAATATCTTCTAATAACTGAAAGCCTTCCAGTTGTTCAATATAAACTTCTTCTAACTCACCATTCAAAAATGCAAACAACATCCATTTGATATACCTTAGAGTCTTTATGTGCTGCAAAAGCCAGAAACATTCTAATGGCCTCCATTCTTACTATTGGAGCAAAGGTCTCTTCAAAATCTATTCCTTCCACTTGTGAGTAGCCTTTACACACAAACCTAGCCTTGTTTTTGATAACTTCTCCATCGCCATTCAACTTGTTCCTGAAAACCCATTTGGTTCCTATCACATTCTTGTTTGTTGGTCTTGGGACCAATTCCCATGTCTGATTCTTCTCAATCTACCTCGATTATTCTTCCATAGCATTGCTTCAATTTTTATCCATGCATACTTCAGTAACCGTTTTAGGTTCTATTTTAGAAAGTAAACAAAAATTTACCTGTTCCTCTACCATGACAAATTTTCTTCTTGTTAGCACACCTATGCTCTTGTCTCAAATTATTTGATCCTCTAAATAATTTTTCTACACATACTTAG
Organism: Sequoia sempervirens; assembly: GCA_007258455.2. NCBI lineage: Eukaryota > Viridiplantae > Streptophyta > Pinopsida > Cupressales > Cupressaceae > Sequoia > Sequoia sempervirens. The sequence continues at coordinate 123,774 of VDFB02352513.1, forward strand.
GAGTCTTAGGGTTCTTTTTCGGAGCTTCTTCATCTTCCACTAGTATTTATTTTTCTTCTTCTTTGCAAAGGGGTTCATCAAATTCATATCCTTCTATCAGCATTGAGCTATGATGTGATTCTTCATCCACTTCGACACTTTCACTTTCAATTATCTTATTTAGTCTCTTGTTGTAGCACTTGTATGCCTTGCTCTTTGTAGAGTATCCGAGGAAGATTCCTTCATCTGATCTTTCATCAAACTTTCCTAAGTTTTCTTCATCCCTCATGATATAACATTTAATTGCAAAAACTTTGAGATATTTCATAGTAGGAATTTTTCCATATCATTGCTCATATGGGGTCTTTGAACTGTTCACTCTTGCTTGTCCTCTATTGAGAATGTAAACTATAGTATGAATAGCTTCTCTCCAATAGACATATGGTAGATTTGCTTCCTTCAACATGGTTCTTGTTGCCTCCTGAACTATCTTGTTCTTCCTCTCCACATCCCCATTTTGCTAAGGAGTCCTAGGATCTGATAAATGTATTTTTAGCCTATGATCTTCACAAAAACTATTAAAATCATTTGAGGTAAACTCACCACCTCTGTTAGACCTTAAGAACTTGATTTTCAAATCCTTTTCATTCTCAACCATAGATTTAAATTATTTAAACTTATCTAGATCCTCTAATTTGTCTTTGAGAAAAGTCACCCAAATCATCTTAGAGTAATTATCTATTAACAACATAAAATACCTCTCACCTTGAGGGCTTCTTGTTCTAGTAGGTCTGCATAGGTTTGTATGCACCAACTCTAAAGGTCCTATAGTAGAATGTTCCTTAGTTTTAAACTTGTTCCTTCTCTTTTTTCCAAATTGACACTCCTTGCAAATTGCATTGATAGGATTTGTAATTCTTGGAAAGTCTCTCTCAACATGAGTAGAGTTGATCTTTACTAGGCTATCAATATTGATATGAACCATTCTTCTATGCCATAGCCAATTTTCATTGATTTGAGTCATAAAACACATACTACTAGCACTTTTGAGTTGATAAACATTTCCTTCTATCCTTGTTCCTACTACAACCAAGATTCCAGATCTTCCTTTTTTGATTTCACAACCATCATCTTGAAACACCAGATTATATCCTCTACTAGACACATTTGTCCTACATTGAGAAGATTATGTTAGAGACCCTTGACATAAAGAACATCATTTGTCTTATGCTTTCCATCAAAACTAATTGAACCTTTTCCACAAATCTTAGCAGATGTTTCATCACCAAAATTAACACAACCACCATCATATTTCTTAAGGTTAACAAAATTACTCTGATCACCTGTCATATGATTTGAGCATCTGTTATCAATTATCCAGTAGTTTCTCTCCTCTTTTGCATGAAAGGAATTCCAACATAGTTCCTTCAAAACAGTGACCTATTTTTGGAGCACATTCCTTCACACATCTCTCAAGGTCAATAGAATTAGTTCCAACATTCGAATCCATGAACAAACATTCATCACTTTCATTATCAGGGTAGTTTGATTCCTCATCATCACTATCTTTCTTTAACATAATAGCTCTTCTTGAAGGCTTTACCTTTATGATCTTTATGTTTTTCATTTGAAACTTTATTTGGACATTTTGAAGCATAGTGACCTATATTTCCACAATTGAAACACTTGAAAGGTAACTTACCTTTGTATCTTCTAGTTCCCTTTTTCAATCTTCTTACAAAATTTGCTTCCACTTCATCAAAATCATCAAGATCAGATCATCATTCCTCTCTTTCTTGCTAAATTTAAAAGTAGTTTCTTTCCTTGGATCATCTTTGTCAAAATTTCTTAATTCAAAATTAGTTAAAGCACCAAACAATTGATCTCTAGAATATTGAGCTTCCTCAATAGCAAAAATTTATCACTATAAGATTTAGGAAGAGTTCTCAATACCTTTTTCACAATTTCATCTACATGTGCATATAGCCTACAATATCTTTATCCTCATACATCCTTAGGGTTTCAAACTTGACCTTAAAATTTTGCATCTTTTCTTTCTTGATCTTATCATCTCATTCATAAATGCTTTTCAACTTGTCCCAAACCTCTTTAGCAGTTTTGTAGCTTATCACCTTCACAAAATTTGAATTCAAAAGTCCACTCAAGATAGAATTCATCGCTTTTCCATTGTTCTCATACTCTTTGATCTCATCTTCACTTGTCGAAGGAGTATTAGGCATAGTATATCCATTTTTGACTAATTTCCATACGCTAAACCCTAATGTGATGAGAAAGGCTTCCATCCTAGCTTTCCAGAAGGCGTAATTTGTTCCATCAAACATAGGAGCTTTGACACCATTGTTAGGCACCATCTGGATCTACCTTAAGCAATTAAGATTTTTCCAAGAAACCTCTACTTTGATACCAATTGTTAGACACACATGACAATTGAGAGGGGGGTGAATCAATTGTGCATTAAAACCTTTAAAACCTTATTAAGTATTAGCATGAATGTAAAAAAATGAAATATTAACACATCCACAATAATTCACAATAGAACACCATATTTTTTACATGGAAAACCCTATAAGGGAAAAAACATGGTGAGGATTAACTCACTATATGAAAACCAAAATCAATTACAAGAGGCTCACTGCCAAAAGGACTCACTATCCAAAAAGAAAAGGGCTCATTGTCAAGGGCTCAGTACCTAGGAAGTTCAATTCTTCTGGATTACAAGGAAACCATTACAAGGAGGTTCAATACCTCAGAGCAATTGGGTAAATCACCAAAAAGTCTCTTTACCATCTGCAACCTTCTGTTCACTACCTCTAGTGACTTTTGGCACTCTAAACTATAAACACCTTCTGCTCATTGCTTTCAATAGTCTTAGGTATTCTTGCTCAGACTTTGATCTCAACACATGATCACACATGCATCATTCCATGCCACACACATCTCCAAATATTTGACCTTACATATATACCTTCGCAACCTCAACAAACCTTCTCTAGGTTGGCTCCAATAAAACGTATGCACCTTATACATGCAACCACCAAATAGGTCGACACCAAAAACCTCTGTGATGGAAAGAAGTGAGGGTAGACCACATCAAGGGTTAACCAAGACCCAAATCTAAACTGAAATGCTACACCAAGCTTCCACAAACCATGGAGCTCGTCCAAAAACAATGCTAACACACCAGGTTGGCCAAATCGACATTAACTCTATCAAGCAACCAAATTCACACTTCACCAAGGCCGAAAATATCCTATGAACCTTGTAGCAAAATTACAAAACACCCTAGAATATTCCAACATTAGTAGAATATTCAAAACCACTAGTGCAAGCACATGAAATTGAGAAAACTATCATCCTGTGCAACCAGTCAAACTACCATAGAGATACAACTTAAGATCTAACCTTGCAAAAAGTTGAACACTCAACAAACCAAGGGAAGGTAGGTGCAGACAATATTATCACATTCCCAAATATGTAAGACAATAAATCTCAATGTGGAGAAATGTGGATCAATTCCATTTCTCCTAGACATCCCTCTTCACAAGCTAGAGACACTCCAACACACTGTCAAACATATCTTCTACTACCACATGATCTAGAACCCAAAAATATAGATATAACACCTTCTAAGATCTTTGGTCATCACTTTCAAACTGTACAAGCACATCTTCAAGAATGAAGAAATGTGGAGAAAAATACAAAATACTTCCTAGTCACCTTATGCAATCTTTATGCAAATTTTCTCAAAAGTACTTGGAAACCAAGTGACCCTGCTATATTTGCAACACCTGCTCAACCCCATACACACCTTCTCAACATACTAATTATTGACATCAACGACAACACTGATAACAACATAGTGCAACACTTGTGTCCTAGGTAGTTATGACTTAGTTGTATCATGTGATAGGATTAAGACACTTGTCATGATCTTGTCTAATCCTATTCCTCACCTTTCCTATATAAGCAAGGCTTCATATGAACATTGTCATATTTATTTTGACATTCTTACATCCTTAATCGTAGCATGTTATTTCTGTCATTTCTCTCTCGTGGAAGTGATTTTGTCTTGTAGGTGATCCTAGGGTGTTGAGGAGTTCACCATAAACTCCTAAATGGTATCAGAGCTTTAATGCTGCATATTTTCTTCTCAGATCTGAGGGACCAATATTGACATGAAATTTTTGTTGGGTGTGAGTTGGGTTCTTGAGAACCTATCCATTGAATCCAAGACATCATAGAAAGTTAGGTTTGGCTTTTGTTTCATCAAATTTCATCATATATTCTCTAATTTACAAGGGTTTGAAGAAGGGTTTTAGTTACCAAATTCGAGGGAGTAGCTGATTTTTTGGAGTAGTTTGGGAAAAAATCAACCTCACAATTGTGTTTGGGAGGCCTAAGAACCTAGGGATTGACTACCAAATCATCAAAATATGACACTTTTAGTTAGTGCCCTAGGAAAAAAAGAAATAGTGGGTCGTATGGATTTGTACTTAGCCATACTTTACGGATTGATGTCAACAGGTTTGCATAGTTAGCCAAATTTTTTGGTAGTCGTCAGATGAATATTCAAAGCATATTCTCTATCATTGGTAGGCATCATTTCTGTGTCTCTTGGCATAATTATTTGCATCACCTTCGTCGTTGTTGTGGGTCATATGGTACATCGTCAATTGTAGGGTACAAGCATTTACTTTTTTGGTATTTTTTAATATTAAAAATTGTTTTATTACCACCAACCATATTTATTATGGCACCATCGGTGTTTTATCCTATGCTTGGTCACAGGGGGCTTAATCCCTAGGCTCACCTTAGCGGGGGGGCTATGCCCTAGAAGCGCCTCGCCCAAGTGGCGCCGTTGCTTGGAGTGATGACATTATTTCAAATTTGTAGCTTAACCTACGGTCACATAGGTGACCACATTTTAGCCCTCAAAGGATCAATTTTTGCACCAATTTAGTCTACAAGTGCCATCTTTTAGGGCTTTTTCGTTTTGTGATAACTTGCAATCCAGGAGGTGAATTTCTTTGAACGAGATATTGTCAAAAAGCTGGAGTTGTGAATTTTGTAGTGGTGCAGTTTATTTTTCTTCATTTTGTTATTTTGTGTCATTTATTACTGGTTGAATTCAAATCTTATTTTATGGATCTTGAGCTCATAGCTTTTAGCCACGATCTCTGATTTTCACAATTCTTGTGGCATTTGGAAAGGTATTGAGGAGATCTGCATTTCCATCCATGCAATTTTCTTGTATCTACCCCAAATCGATTGCTATTTCAATTTTTCCCCAAAGGGTGTTCTAAAGATTACTTGGATGTTTTGATAGTTGGGAGGGCACAATTTTGATCTTTGCACTTCATTTTAGTTCTAGATTATTTCTCAATTGTCTGTTGCTTCATAGATTCCAGGGTTGTGCCAATTTGTAAGTTTTCCAGTGTTCCTTGGCATCGATTATGTTGTTGCTTTATCATGATTCTAACCTAAGTCCTTGAGTGACTCTAATATGGTTTCTAGCATCAAAATTATATTTCCTTTGCTTGCCTAATTAAATATTCCAGTGTTACTCCACAATTTTGCTTCCCGTGCTTCTCTACAAAAGGTTATCTCATTATGGGGGGCTTGTATGGTCTCTTGTCTTCCTTTGTGTGGATGGAGATTGATTGGATTTGTGATGGATCATTTCATTAATGGGGGGCTGAGTGGTCTCTTCTTCGTCTCTCTTATGGGGGGTCTTTTTCTTTGAATGAGGTTTTGTCCTCTCATTTTTAATGGAGAGCATTATTGTATCTACTTCTCATTGGGTTTTCTCCTTCTCTTTGCTTGTGAGAGATTGCATTTGCATTTGTACATGGGTACCTAACATGGCATCGTAGCCGAAACCCATCTTTGAGTCATTTGCATAAGTACTCTCTAAGTTGTACTTAAGGGGGGGTGTTGGTGTAAGTAGGTGTTTTACCTATCTAGGTCCTATTTATATGTCAAGTCCACTTAGGTATTAGGAAGGAATTTTCTAATTAATCATTAGTTGTCACATATCATATTTAGTTGGCATTTATTTATTGCTTGTGTCCTAGGTAGTTATGACTTAGTTGTCTCATGTGATAGGATTAAGACACTTGTCATGATCTTGTCTAATCCTATTCCTCACCTTGCCTATATAAGGCTTCATATGTACATTGTCATATCCATTTTGGTTGTCATTTTGGCATCCTGCATCCTTAATCATAGCATGATATTTCTACCATTGCTCTCTTGTGGAATTCATTTTGTCTTGGAAATGATCGTTGGGTGTTGAGGAGTTCACCATAAACTCCTACAAATATAGTAATTGAGATGACAATAGTCAAACAATATAAACCTAAACATGATAGGAAAGTAGAAGATTTATAGGATCAAAGCAAAAGGGGAAGCAAATTGAAGCAATTCCCTTACAACATAAGAATAGATTTTCCCCAACAGAGAAGGCAAAGAAAGGTTAGGCACATATTAATTAAGAAATTTATGATTCAAGGAAAAATAAGGTTATGAACATTATTAGGAAAAATGCGTGACAAGAAGTATGGGAATATTAGAAGACAAAATGTGTTTTTGTGTATTGGGTCATAAAAATATAATGTTTGATAAGACATCATGATTATGAATGATGTATGCATTCATTTCCAATAGGAAAAGATCAACAACACAAGAGAAGTAGGCTTAAAGTGGTGATATACAACATATAGGTTGGAAATAGACATGAAATATATGTGTCAACATGAAAAGGGTAAGAGATGCCTTGGCACTTTGTATCACCTCAAAAATTCCATGGAGAGGAAGGTACTAATAATGAAAATAGAAGGAATATATCACATGAAAGACGATGAACAAATAGAAGAATGAGAACATGCAAATACAAAGGTAATGATGATGTAGGAAAAGTAGGAAATGACATAGAGGAATTATGGTACAAATAGAAGCATGCATAACATACATATCATCATAAAGTGTATTGAAAAAAAAATGAAGACAAAGTGTTTTCCACCAATAATATAAATGAAATAGCCATTAGCTATTGAGTTGATGTGCTAAAAATATTTTGATGAGAATTTGGTCAAGTGTGTCAGTGTCAATGTCTGAACATAACTCTTCCTATGTAATATTCAAAAACATGTCATAAGATAATAATGTGCAATAGGGTCCTCAAGACTAATGCCATCCAAATAAGTAAAGGAGGTCTTAGAAACACAAGTAAAAGGTACAACATGGTAGGAAGTAGGCAAGATACTTGAGGCTCAATAATAGAGGGAAAATTATAAGAGACATAAGACACATCAACACTCAAGGAAGCCTCACTAATGACAAAAAATATATCATTAAGAGAGGGACATGACTCTTGGTGAGAAAGGATATGGAATGGAAATAAGAGAAATAGTAATGGTGGAAGAAGAAATGAGCAATGCTTATAGTCATGTGGTGTGTTTAAGGGGTATATGGTGGGAGAAAGAGAGGAAGTGGAACAACTTGTATCATCATTATGAATTGGAGGGGCAATGCACATAGAAGGGGGAGGAGAAGGTGGGTAATGGTGAGGAGATTGGTAAAGGAGTTTGAATTTGCAACAAGGGCTTTGGGGGAGGAATTTCTACAACAATGGAGGGTTTTGTATGAGGTATTTGGATAAAAGCTTTATAGAGCATAGGAGGTGTTAGTATGAATATTAAAGTCTTGTACCTAGTAACTTATTCCACTAGGTAATTAGGGGACACATTCACATGTTAAGTTTACTTAGGATATAAGATTCTTCTAGAAGTCTTAGTTGGCTTTTCTAGAACTTATCTTATCTAGCTTTTGCATCATTTCCTAGGTAGTTAGTTGTCACATGTGATAAGATTAAGGCACTTATCATAATCTTGGCTAATCCTATCTCACTCCTTGCCTATATAAGCAAGGCTTTATATGTACATTTGCATCAAGCAATCTTGGAAGCTCTTAATGGATTATGTCATATTGACATTGCATAATCTCTTGGAGTTCTGGTGTGCATTCTTCATGCTTTTCCAATTTATGTAGCTTTGATTTTGTCTTAAAAAGTTCCTTATGTTATTCAATCTATTTCAAATTTCTAATAGGAGGTTGCAAAAAGGTTGTGAAGGATTCTTTGAAGATGTAAAAAAATGGAAATTAAGAGATTCAATCATGGAAGGTTTCAATTTTCAGCCATGAAGAAGTGAAGTCACCATGACAAATTAGTATGACCTTGGGAGTGTTGAGTGTGAAACACAATGGAAAAATGTGGGGAGATTAATATAGACCAAAAGAGAGCCATAATGAGGGAGAAAAATACATTTTATATGATGGTTTAGGGTAGGTATTTGTTAGAAAACTTAGTAGGGCATTACTAGGGTTAGGCCTTTTTATATTAATCAAATTAGAACTTTTAAATTTGAGTTGAACACTAGTGTCCTAGTGTTTAGGTGTTCTAGACACTAGTGTCTTAAAAGTCAAAAAGTTTTATGAGAATTAGGATATACAGTTTCTTAAGATAGGTTGAAGATTAAGAGAGCTTAAAAGTGCTCACGAAACATATCAACAATAAGTTTAGGCCAAGAAATAGGTAAAAGAATACCTAAACATGTTTTTAGGGATGGACACCAAATTGAGTGTAGAAACGTAAGTGAAGATTACAAAGTAAGAAATTTTCAACCTTATAAGAAGTTATATAATAAAAAAAGACATACAAATTTTAGTTACTCTTTTATAGTTTGAGTTGAGTTTTCTAATAAGAGGGTTTGAAAAGATAATAGAAAGAGCATTGATGTCAAATGAGAATCCCATGGTGACAATTCAAACATAATTTTTACACACTACCAATGCAACATTATAATGTGTAGTGGAAGACCTAAGAAGATCCTCATGATTTTAGAAACTTAGTTAATAATGACAAATCCGAAAAAAATCATTAGTAGGTTTTGTAAGTGCCTACCCTCCTTAATAGTTTAATACTAGTGAGAAGCTAATGACATCATCAATATATTGCCAATCAAGGAACTAAGATACCCATGTGATGATATCTCTAGTAGTGCACAACTTGACCACTCCTTATGTGCTCCTCTTTAGTGTGTGCGAAGATCTACCGTTGTCTAACTCCAATATTTTTTGATTTGTTAAAGAAATTTCAATGGTTAGGGGAAAAGCCCTTTAGGTGAACACTGTATGTTCAAAGTCCAATAAATACACCATATGACCTCAAAATAAAGTTTGGAAAATGGCAACCAAGAAGATTATTTTATAACTAAACTAAAAATACTAAAAATTGTGGTGGTTTTGAACTTCTAAATATCATTATCTAATTATTGTACATCTTATATGCCATCTTACGATTGAGTCACACATATTATTTTTGAATACAAATTATTCTATCATATAACACTTAAAAAAAAATGTTACTCTTTAATTAAAAAATTCGTACTAATATCAACATGGCTCATCCCATTTATTAGTCCATGTCAATGAAATCCCATGAGAACTATGAGAAGAAGAAGCGTATAATAAATATTTGAGCAAACATTAGGGGTTAACTCCTCACATAGTTGAGATGACATATCCAATATATTTAAGCTTAGTTGCTTCTCTAATGTAATGCATTCCCTCCTCTTTCAAGTATCACAATCTACATTTGTTTTGTTTTGCTTGCATTTTCCTTTGTGGGAGTGTCATTTGGAGAGCTCTCTTTACCCATGTAAAAAGATAGATGGGTGAGAAAATCCCAGCTTACCAAACAATTAATTTAATCAATAATCTCTAGTGGTGCATGCCTTATATCGCATGCACGTAACAAAGATTCTTAATAGTTGAGCAAGAGAATCCCAAGGTACCAAACTATTGATTCAATCAATACACTCTAGTAGTGCGTGCCTTCGATGCCATTCACAGAACAAAGATTATCAATTAGCGAAGCTACATTTGACCCTGATACTAACTATCTAAAATTCAAAGGTCTTCATGGATACAAAAATACAAATAGCAATGACCTCTAGATTATCTTCCTTTTTTAATTTTATACACCAGGGATTGAATATTATAATTAAAGCTTCACTATTATGGTATTTGTCTTGTTGCCAATCGTGACTATTATCTGATGTCATTTAACTTTGAAACTTCAAACCAAAATTGTACCCATTCATTGTCATAACAAAGCTCACCTCTTCGCAAAGGAGTCTGATAGTTTTATATAGGCTTTTAGTTTTTTATTTCTAATCATAAAACACAGACTAAATTTCCATTAAACTTGCATTTATATTCAATATTTGCAAGGTAAGGGAAGCTAAAAATTTATCCGTGTTCACTGAACTGTGATGCTCAACGGAACACTATCAATATATCTGATTACCACATGCTCTTATTAGCAAAAAATAATAACAATCTTGTCGATTGAAAAAAATGTTTCAGAATAGTAGTACAAAGACGTACAATTATTGGCAACATTACAATCTGTGCCATTGATTTTGCAAAATTATTTTAATTTCCATTACAAAAGCTGCCCTGAGGCAAGTATAAACATGCTTGGGATCTTCATATGCTTCTAGCTGTCGCAAGGCCTAAATAACCCAACTTAGTTCTTTCATAATAGCTCCTTCAAAGGCCTTAAGCAATTCTTAAAGTATAATAAAGACAAAATTGAGAGCCAGTAATACTTCTTCTTCACCAATGTATAGTATATACAGTTAATTCTTTACAATGAAATGGTAACAAGCCCTATACCAAGCTCCGCTGCAAGATCATCCCACAAGGGAAGAAGTACTAAGACAACTAAGAAAATGGCTATCGTTAGAGCTGTCCTCCTCCATGATCCCACCTCAGACACATCATTTAAGCATGGTTTTTCTGGTGATCTCTGGAGAACAACCATCAGTCAGAAGAAAATTTCAAACTAGAAACAATGATAATTGTTGAAGTCTACTAAATTTACAAAGCAACTCTCTCACCTGACAAATCAAAATATATAGTCCCCAAGGCAGAGATAATGGTCCACCTAGCTGTAGAAAAAAATGCAACATGGTCAAATTGGATAGCAACTTCATTTTCTGTTTCAACTATATCAAATGCATTTATGGAGCTAGAAGATCTGAAACTTAAGCAAAATAACTTATATATTTGTAAGAACAGAAAAAGCATTCACACTAATAAAAAGAATGGGTGTTTGTGATTATTGCAAGGATAGATTGATTTGACATTGATTTTGAAAATTTCCTGTCACATAAAATTGCTGCTAGGATAAACATGCAAGCAAGTGAGCTAGGGCTACCCATGATTATTACAGATAAGCAACACAATTTTAATAATACTGATGCTTTTGTTAGGTTTCCTCAACATGGAAAAGGTTTTCTGATCTGATTAAAAGTATGAATGCTTATGAATCATGAGCAAGATAGGTTAATCATTTGAAAATAAATTTTGAAATTTTCTATCAGGATAAATGGCAGTCATAATTCTATTGTAAATATTCAAGCTAATTAGTTAAAGCCATCTCTGAAAAAAGTAGGGCAGAGAAAACTAACACATATTTGGAAGAATCCTTTCCAACAGTAGCAAGAAAATAAAGAAGTTAGTATGAAGAGCTTAACGGAATGGAATTCCCATAAGCAATTAAGGCATGACTGAATGTCACAAATGCCAGAATGGGAATACTCACACCAGAAGTGCATGCATTACAAAAACAAAGTGTACTTCTAGGAACAAAATAGTTTAAGCAAGTGATTTTATGTTGTAGGCGAGCAGTGCTGAATACTGTTATTTAATATATGGATCTGACCTTTCATTGCAAAAAAATATATATGTTGTAAAACTTGGAGAGGAATATGAATGCAATAATATCAACAGCTGAGTGGAAACTGCAGGGCAAATGCTACTTTTGTTCCCCATAACTTAAAATTCAAAAAAAAGCTGATAGTTATATACTGTCAAATAGAACCCATTTAGGCCTTCACAGGATTTATGAAAACAAATTGAAATTACTCATTTAGAACAGTTTTCTTCTATCCACCTATATGTGCACATTTGCTACATAAACTTGCCTACAAATATTTGTTAGAGGAAGCACTCAAGAATAAATTCGCATTAATAAGAATAACTGCTGCAAAGAAGGGGATTAGAAAGAAAGCAAAAGCAAAAATAAAACTTTCAAGTAGGGGCACTAACAATAGCAAGAGGAAGTTAAGCATGAGCTCTAACGACTAAAGCAGGTCAATGAGGACTTTATAGATAGTAAGTGACAAGAGCAAGAGGGAATCAAGCATGAGCTCTACCATCTAAAAGAAACAAGAGGCTAAAACCTAAAAGCTAAAAGCACAACAAAAGCTTCTAATAGGCTAGGGTGTGAACAGAAGACAGCTACTCTTAATACATGCCAGAAAATACATCATGTATTTGAATTTCAAACAATATAAATAGCCACGTGAAGGCAAGAGCCATCCCCAAGGAAAATAAAATTTGATGGAAACATTGGGTGGAAGGGAAGGCCAGACCTGATCTGTATCAAATACAGAAAAGGTGAAGGATAAACATCCACATTAACCAACATAGAAAAGCCAAGCCCATACAAAAATAGCCTGGACTAAGTGGTCCTGGCTGGACAATAGTACGAAGGTGTAAAGACACCTCCCAGAAACTCTCCTAGCAATCCTGGAAACATGAAAGAAAGGTGGACAGTCAGATTTAGAAAGAGCAAGAAACAATCCAGCTCACTAGTTGACATACATACTTGGATATGTCAAAGAAAGAAGTACAAAGGGAAAATCATTTGTAAAGGAGCTAACTGTTAAGTATTTGACGTGGACATGAAAAACTCCACTATGCTTCTATGCTACTGAATAAAAAGCAGGGTTCAATGAGCATATAGGCAGATTACCATTTATTAACAAAGTCAGTGTAAATAATAAAACACAAGCATCCTCTTTGTTGTATAGATGAACTACACAATATGAAGGGAGAAACAGTATCTTCCAAGGTTAATCTCATGAATAGAAGCCATAGAATTGAGATTGTACTTGCAATCTTTTTTTTTACTACCAGTGGTCTTTACAAACTCTTGGGAAGTTTCATTTCTTGACTAAAGATTTTCCAAACATGATGACAAATGACTCCAATTTTTTGGAAAAGGTGGTTTTGAATTTGTCAAAGGCTTGATCTTTGCACATCAAGCAATAGACCTCCATTTTTTTGGAATAGTCATCCACAAAAGCAGAAAATAGTGGGCATGAATATGAGTGGGTGTCAGGGGTTCATACAGGTTGGTATGCACCAAATCCAAAGGATGAGAGGCTCGTGTTTCTACAATAGAAAAAGGAGCCTGCTGCTGCTCCCAAACAAGACAGTTGAAGCAAAGAAGATTTGTTTTCTTCATGGGGGGAAGTCTTCGCACCATGTCTACTTTACTCAATGCAAGAAGGGAGCTCAAATGATCTCTTGGATGTTAACTTCATTCCTGTCACCCATGGTTTCCTCTTTCTTCTTCTCCCTTTGCTGGTACCTAACTTCCCTATTACTCTTGTATGAATCTGCATCACACAATCCTACAGGCTGGCAAAAAAAGTGGCTCTGATACCAATGTAATATCCCTTAATGTGATCTAGTTAAACCCTCAATTCTAATTGACTCAACAAGCAATTTAAAATAGGAAGGTATGCAAGGACAACTAAAACAATTCTCAATTTCTAAATTTATTTGAATTGGAAGAGTCATTTATCCATACAAATAGAAATTGAATTCATCATTAACATCAGGGTAGCATGCAGAAAATAAATGGATATCAATGCCAATACTTGACTGATAGTGTATGGGTCCAGTTAGCCAAAATTAGATGTTATTGCACTACCGATGAGGATTAGCTGTCACTGTTTCTCTATTAGGATGCAATCAGATCTAGGCAGCAAGTCTATTCTGTTGTCACACCTAAACCTTGCTGGAAATTATGCTCTCCTATGCCATAGGGCTAATGTTGAGTTTCCGGTCACTCATACTCTTGATCTAGGCGAATTTTACCACCTTCTGGAATGATTATGAGTGTCTTGGATGATGTCCTTAAGGACTGCACAGGTGCAAATCACGAATGGACGAGCAGATTCCCTTTAAATGTTAAGCAGTCACCTGTACACCTAGTGCAAGAGATTAAACTTCAGATTTGATCGTTGGTTGTCTTCCTAGCGCAAGGGATAAAAGGCTTCAGACCTGCTTGTTGGGTTGTATACCTAGCTAGTGACGTTTGGCATTGGTAACCACTGCCTTCCATTAATGCTGACCACCTCTTGAAACATAAGGAAACTCCAAATTTAGCCCTGCGACCTCTCTTATGAAGTTTGTTTTATTGGAAGGAAATTGAGGAAGGGTTTTCGTCCTACCTCAGGGTTAGTATCTTAGGATTTTCATCCCAAAATGTAGGTCCTGAAATAAATCTTAGGATGAAAACAAACCTTTATATATTAGCTAGTATGGGACACCTGGGTCCCAAATCTTGGGTGCCAACTTGCAAATTTGAAATTTAAATTTATTTTTACTTTATTTATTTATATTTTATTATTAAAAAAAATTATATATATATTTTTAATTTTATAAGGTTAGTGTTAAAAAAACACCTTTTATTTAAATAATAATGATAGGATCAAATTGGGTGAACAAGAGGGGGCATGACACACTTATGAGTCTTGAGTGGTAACAAAATATCCCCAATACCCTACACTTCATAGGATACATTTTCACCAAGAGAAACTTGCCCATATGAAGTTGATGGTGTGAGGTTATAGAGCCACTCTAACTCTCCTATTTGGTGTTTGGATGCACCAGAATCAACATATTAGATAAGACTATCAAAAGTGGAAGCCTAAATTTTTGCAGCATACAAAAAAACCACCTTCATTGGAATCACTTGTGAAAGAAACATTCCCCTGTTGCTACTTGTGCTTTTTCCCCAATGGGGATGCTTCTTCTTGTCCCCCTAATAATGCTTTTGTGGCTTTTTCCAGGTAGATTCACTATTGGCAAATGAATTGTAACAGCATTCTTGAAAATTGTGTCCCTTCTTCCCACAAATGAGACACTTATTATCCTTTGTAGAGGAGTTTTCTTGTTTGGATTTGAATGGACCTAATAGACCACTTCGACATTCAGGTTGCTTTCTTTTCTACTAAGATGTGATGGCCTAATTGTTTGGGGAGTATGAGGTCTCATCATGAATTGCCTCATCAAGAGTAAATCTAACACCCTCAACATCAAAAGCTTCATATTGCAGATGGGGTTCAACACCAAGCAAAGAAGCTTGAACTTGGAACAACAAAAGCAGCCCAACTTGTAAAAGAAGGTCACTGCCAAACCAACGTAGAGTAGACAACAAATCTGCTGCACACCAAACTCCAGAAACACAATCCCCAACCTCAAGAGGAAGGGAACAAAAACTGAGAGCACCAAAGCAACAACACTCACCACCGAAGAAAAGATGGGAAGGTGCCCAGCCTCTGCAACATTTCCAACGCCATCTGACTGCACCTCAACTGCATCCTCACAGTTGAGCCAGCAGCAAAGAACCTCTAGCAGCAACGCACCCGCAACCACACCAACCAGCTCACCATATGCAAACTCACAGTCGTTCCAACAACCGATAAAAAGCACAACCAGAAGCAGAGCAACCACAACTGTACCAAGCAGCTCCCCATCCGTGTCCTTTGAATCCCCTTCTCTATCTTCCTCATCCACTGAAGATTTGAAATCTGCACTTCCTCTCCCGTTCTCGCTCATCCTCTCATTGTTGACACTTGACATTACTATTATTTAATTCTAATATATATCATGACATTCAAGTTTGAATAATTGACATTATAATATTTTTTACTTTTATGGTGATTTTGTTTATTATACAATATATGACATATTTTGAACTTTTCTAATTTTTATGTGTTTGTGTGGACAAACCCAACCCCAAGTTTTTTTTTTGACTGAACCTGTGAACCCAAACCTAAACCCCTGAAGCTGAACCCAAACCTGAACCAATACTAGGACCAGTAACTTAGCTTCGAGGTGTACACTTGTTTTTTTTTTAAATTTGGGTGATTGCAGCTTTTCAAGAATCCTAGTAGTATTTTTGGCTATTCTATAGCATCTAAAAGCCTCAAGAAAGTCAAGATTGTCTTTCATTTCACCAAAATCAAACTTCGGGAAGCTCATAGGAAAAAAGGGTTTGTTTGTAGCTTTAGGCAATCACCTAGTTTTTGGGGAATTTTTAGGCCAAACAAACCCCGCCATTGCATCCAAAAGGCCCAAAAATCTTTGTTTCCATGTAAAACTTGTCTAATTTTGGTGTTGAGAGAATTTGTGACAAACTTTTTTTACTTCAGCACTATGGCTATACCATACTACAAAAGTTGTTACAAGAATTTTGGAAAAATAAATAAAAATCTAATGATCAAGCTAATTGTTAGTGATTAGCTGCTAACTACGAGAGCTAGTGGATAACAACTTAGTTGTTGTGCAGCCAGCGGCCACCATAGTGCCACCTAATGTCGCAACCATCAAACTACCACTTGAGCAACAATCAACCCAATTGCACCTCATTGCTACCAAGTTGCCACTCGATTGTCACTAGGGTGACACCTCCATTGACATCACCACTCATCCCCCACCAAGAGTTTGTCCCCCTACCCATTGAGCTTTTCAGTTAGAGAGGCAAACTTCGAGAGGCCCATTCTTAGCCATATGGAGGCTTTCTTTAAAGCAATTTTTTATTTGGGGTAGAATTTGATTGTCTTTGCAATGGTGTAAGTGGTTTCTTGATTTGATGCTTTAGTTTTCCGAAATTTCAATTTTCTTAAGAGATTTTTTTGCTTAGTTGTAATTTTTAAACTTCAATCACTTATAACTTCCACAAACAAGCTCCTTTTTGGGTGTTGTTTCTATTAAAGTTGGTCTTTCTTTGATCTCTACACAATGGTGTAATTTTTGAATTCCTATTCTATCAACACATAATACTTTTAGCATTTTGGCCTCTATAAAACTTGATTAAATATAGAATCTTGTATTGTAATCAAACTAACATAAAAACCCTGTAAGACTCCAACCTAGTTTATTCACACTAAAGGTGAACGCTCAATTATTAAACGATTAATAATTCGAATTTTGAGAGACCAATGTAATATGCTAAGCACCAATTTCACACAACAATAAATGAGGATAGTAGTTGGTTTTATTCTCAGATTTATACCCGCAGATAAAAAAAGTCTTATAGCAATCACATAAAGAAACGGATAGACAACACTTAATAACAATTACTCAAATCTGATTGATTTTGAACGACATGAACATTACAGTAATATGATTGCTCACAGATAATACTGGAAGATTGAGCCCAGAGGTACTCGCTATAACTCCCATGGCAGCAGTTGATAGCAATTATAGAAAATGCTTGATACAAGCTCAATTCAATGCATTAAACTTAGATTACCCGGTTTCCTGAGAGGCACCAAATTGTGGAAGACTGACCATAGTAATGCTGAAAGCATAAGCCAATTGTGACAACATGACAATGGTATATGACACTTGAAGGCGGGTCGATCCAACCTAACTTCCAAAGCGGAGCAGTAACGATTCGGAACAGCCACAAATCAACAGGTGCTAGTGGAAGGTAATTGGAAGGGTACGATAGTCAAGTCTGAGCCTCGTGATATGCTGAGGGCACTATCACGATGTATGCGTGCCCTTTCAGTGGTGCCTAGGGCGAATCAACCGAACATGCTTAGCAATCCTAATCCCGCAAGGAGGTGGTCTGGTCGCTGTAGTGCACGGTCTGATGAATGGCGCGAGCCTGGAGGGCTCTGCCAATGAATTTTGCTCAATCTGCAAGACCCCTTTCTGAGTACGCTGAGCTAGAGATCACCTAAAACGAAGGATCATCAAATTAGGCAACGATGGTGTGTGAGTGTTAAGGAATGTAACAAGAGACAGATAAGAATCAAGATGCCCAGGGAGGTTTGCATTTCACCCGACACTGGTCGACAAGAGGTTTTCGTGTCTTGTCACCAAAGACTTGATTCCACAAATCTGCAATGGTGAAGAACAACTCAGATTCAAACATAAATACCAAATCAACACGCCTTCCCAATTGGGTCAGCCCGAACACAATCTCCTTATTATTAATTTAAATATTATTATTATATTAATATTATTTTTAAATTAGCGTTTAAAAACACTTTTTCCCACCCAACTAAAGATAGGACCCAATTGGGGACACGACAGTCCTCCCCGTGGAGATGTTGCTTTCCCACAAGCAAATGCAAGCCTATGTCCGTGGGTGCTAAGTCGATCAACAAGTGATGAAAGATATGATATTGGAGGCATGATCACTTGTACCAAGTCTTCCGTTACTCCACTTTGATGTAAACATCATCAAGCCTGTTGCGTGACAATTCACACCTCTGGAGTATGAATTGGCCACATACAGCTATGCACAGTGCGTAATGACTGCTGTTCAAATTAGGAGGGGAAGCTCCCTCTTGTGTTGATATGCGTGAAAAAGTAAATGATCTAAATCCTATCATTTTGACTCAGCTGGAAGAGGCACAAGGTAAAGGAAACCAAGAATGTTGCAGCTAAGGATTTTCTCTACTTTTGCAGATCTTTAACTACAACTAAGCAAAACGCTAAACTATCCTATTTCCTCGAGAAACAGAGAATGAGGACTTAGGAGCCGAGAATTGGTAATACGATAATCTTTAAGTTAGGATTTCCAAGGAGATGACAACACCTATCCGAGGCATAGGCTGAAAGAAAGATTATTGGCACTACATCAAACGACAAGCTTTACTTCTAAATTCCTAAGGAGATGACGACACCTATCCGAAGTGTAGATATGAAACAAAGCTTATTAAACACAACATGAAATAATAACTGGGATAGCAGATTGCATATCGAGACACGCAAAACAATAAACGATCAAACCAACAATTATCTTTAATCTAAGGTGAACTAGTACAATAACAATAACATTCAGGCAAGGAGACACAACTATTTATTATCACCATAAAAGTTCGTGAACAGATACTAAATAGGAATACTACAAGCAAGGTGGCACAACATGTATGCTATCACGTGCAAAAGTTAACTACAAATGAGCAAAGTGCTCTTATTTATAGACATCAAAGGTGTAGGGAACCCTCAAATCACCTTGAGTCAACAATCGGTCTTGCAAGCATGCAAGATTTTATTGCTAAACCTAAATAAAGGAAACTATACAGTTAACTGGAAAACTACGATCAGTTAACCGAAACAAGACTAAACTAAATGGACATGTGCAACATGCACGTCCTTATTGAAATGAAAGTTAACTGATAACTAACATCAGTTAACTAATCCTAATTGAAAGTCTAAACTCCTATGAAGATATCTCCAAAGATGAGATGTGCGTGCATAAAATCAGCAATTAGAACTCAAGATTGATGTTGAGTTAACTGCTGCTCCTGACTCTATCCTCAAAAATAATTGCAGGTTCCAATTGACTAACTACTCCAAGCCATCACTGGCTATCATCTCATCCAGGAACAGGTCGACTGTCTCTTCCTCTGGCACTTTGACACTATCCACGATGATAACCTGCTTGTTCAACTCTTCACCATCTGCGATCATTTTCGTGGGTTCTCTGACCTCTTCAGTTGCCTTTTTGAAACTAGTTGTCATCACTAAGAAGTGATCCAACTTGGACACCACAGGATCTCCATCTAGATTGTCACGAACAAGCTTCTCAAACTCAGCCTGAACTGCCTCATGATCACTGTAACTGCCATCCTTAAGATGATAATGGCATGGGATCTGAGTGATAAACTCACTAATGAGTTTGAGAGCTTCGGTAACATGTTCTTTGAGTGCATCCAACCTTGTAGAGATTCTATCATATGTTTCCATTTTGAAGAGATGTTGTTCTCTCCACGTGAAGACCTTCCTCTTATCCTCATCTTCTACATATGCAACTGCTAACTGAGATATGAGAACCCGGTCCTTTGCCTTGCTCTGTGCTATGGCCAATTCAAGCTGTTGGATGCCTTGACGAAGCTCATGTGCATCGTACCTCAACTGATATAGCTCTGTGAGGAGGTGTAGACCTGCTACAATGAAATCTTCAATCTAGTTGTCCAAGAGCTTTCCACGATTGACTAACTGATCTAGCTTATGTTGTTTTGCAGGTGTCCCTTGAAGGTGCGGAAGACCAAGTGCTTTGCTCGAGTTTCCATGAACGAGATCAGAAAACCTGAGTTGCTTGATTTCGGTCTTAAGAAGTGCTTTATCTTCTTCGTTCTTCGAGACACTCTCTTCAAGATTACTTGTGACAACCCTGAAGAGGCTCACGTCCATTTCTCTAGTGCTCCTGCCAAGATTTGCTTTGACAAAGATGAAATCACCAAATTCAACTTCATCCAGGCTCTTACCCTCTGGTGGCGTAGCAACTTCAATGATGATCTCTGCTTCCAGAGTTTTCTCAATATGCACTTGCATCTTGATTTTCTTGTTTGCCCTCTCCTAATAAGGATCACCAAACTCAAAAAATCAAGCTTATAAGAAGGCTCTCGCCTCTATCTTCCCAAAGATCTCTTGACAACATGAATGAACAATGTTATCCTCTCGAGGAGAGACTACTACTGCTGTATCAACCTCTGATGGATCAACTGGTGCTGAGATTGGCCAAACTAGCAATTCAAACTTTGAATCTATATCAATGGGAGGTGACTGCAATGAAAATGGTGTATCAGGAGATGAATTTGCCTCAACTTGTATGACTATCTCCACTGGAACTTTAGGTGCTCTTTCAACCTGCTTCTGCTTTCGCTTGCCAGTACTTCATCCCTTTGTAGTCCCATTGACTCTAACACCTTTAGGCGGCTTCAAGATAACCTTAACTTGAGGCCTTGACCTTGAGGTAGAAGGTAGTGAGGAAAACCCTATTGGCTGCTCTGTGACTGGAACTGTCTTGCACCTTCTCTTACTCTCCAAGAAGTGCATGTTGGTTTTGATAACTGTCTTTGACACGTCCTCAATTGAATTATTCTCTCTAGCATACCAATCTGGTTGGTAAAGTGGCTGGTGAGCAACTTGATCTTTGACGAATGAGCTAAGCAACACCTCTCTGTCATCATCCGATAAACCCTTAACATCCTCTGATAGGAAATTGACAAGTTGAGCAATAGTAAGTTTGCAGTAATGACGTCGGCACACTTTAAATTCATCTTCGCAATTAACCCAAAAGTCCTCAAGTGTTGGCTTGTGTGAAACACTTCGCTCCAACCAAGCTGCATAATGACCCAAAGGATCATAGGAACACCTCTAGATAAGAAACCTGAGATTGAGTTTCGCTAACTCGTTCGTCATTAACTTGCGATCAGTAGCTGCCTTGCATCTGTAAATACCCCATCCAAAAGGAAAGGTGAATGCTTGCTGTGTTGATTGCGGAGAAAAGAGTGAACCTCTTGAGTTTGTCTTAGAAACTCCATAAATAGGACCTGGTTTGACGAGTACCTCGGTAGCATCAGAGGTTCTTTGGTGTAACCATACACTCGGATATATGTGAAAGTAGAGAATTGAATGAACCAATCTGCCCAACTCTCCATTGCTGATTTTGCCTCTGGTGAAATCTTGAAGTGTATTTCGTTGTCGAGGTCTTTGACTGTCTTCATGAAGAAGTGATCATTCACTGCTTTGAAATCTTTTCAAGCCTTTGAAATTCCAATTGAGAGTAATATTCGTCAACATGTTGGACACCAAGAGTTCCATTGGTCTTCAAGTGTCTAAAATTGCCTTGGAACGCAATCAAGTAGACCAAATAAGACACCATGTGAAACTCGTGGATTTTGAGGAATCCAGTGATTTGCTGATGAAGGCACTCGTTGATTAACATGGCCCAATCAAAGTGTTCTTTACCGTCAATGATATGAGAAATGACATAGAACATCCACGGTCGGAAAATATTAGCCTCCTCTTGACCTGTAACTCGATTGAGTAAAGATATCAAAATAGCAACTTCATCCTTGAACTCGCCACGACCAACCTTCTTTGGTATGTTGGTCTTCTGCACTTTTAACCATCTCTGAGCAACTTTCCTCTGAGATCTTTCTTTGTCTTCATACCATATCTTATCACAAGCCTCAATGACTACAGTGAAATTGTCTGAGCGAGGAGGAATAGCAAAACACTTCTCGACATCCCTTGGCTTAAGGCTGTAGATGACTCTCCCATCAGGTGATCTGATTTTTGACTGTAGTGCTACTAGTACCTTCCAACGTGCGTAGTTTGACCACTGGATAGACATGACCCAAGTCTGTATCCGAAGTTTTTAAAAAGTCGTCTATCAAGAGCGATTTGGCCTTGTAATCTATGGGGTTGAATTGCATTTTGAAAATTTGGATTTTTGACTGTAAAGTTGGGTATGTTCGGACAACTTTAAGAAAAAAGCTAAAAAAAGCTCTAGATGAGGCTAAAAATAGCTAGTTGCGGGAAAAAAATTTGGAATTTTTCTGAAACGTGGGTTTTGTAGAGAATTGAATTCTAAGAAAACCCAGATCGTCAGAAATATGAAAATTTGAGTTTTAGCAAGGCATGCAAAAGGCTTTTCAATCAAGAACTATAGGGGTTTTAGAGCTTCCTGGGACAAAATTTCTCGAGAAAATCTCGAAAATGGGTTTTGTAGGCAATGGAATTCTAAGGCAACCCAGATGATTTGATTTTGGAAAATATGTGTTCTTGACCCACATGCAAATGAATCTTTGGGAAAAGCATAGTGCTTCTAGAATAAAAGCAGCGGGGCAATTTTCTCAAAAAAATCTAAGACATGGGTTTTGTTGTTGTCGCTGAAATATGTGAACCCAAATGATCAGATTCTGAAAATTTTGCCGTTTACTTTAACATGCGAGAGAAAACCTAAGACAAGAATAGAAGAATTTTAGACAGAAGATAGAAGTTTATTTGTTCTGCCTCAAAAAGTCGCCTATGCTTGAACTGGATTCGATGAAGTTTGCATGCACTTGAAAAATGATGTTTGGAAAATGTATCTTCTGAACAATTTGGATTTGGCACTGTGAAGAACACTGAAAAATATTGCTTGAAGCACCTTCACATCTTCGTTTTCTCAAGAAAATCGTGTTTGCTTGCACCTGTGATGAGAATAATGGCGCCAACATGACTTAAATAAATAAATTAGGTGTAGAGGCATCACAAATTGCATTAAAATTAGGCGCCATCTTGATTGGACCTCAAAAATGTACGAGACCCTATGATTGGACCCCCTTAATTCAATTAACTGCTTGAGAAATTCGCCCTAAATAGAGTGGTAGCTTCTAATTGGATCAAATTCAGTTAACATATCATTGAAAATTGAATCGCCCCTTTTGCAAGCAAAATTAAAGTCAGTTGAAAACAATTAACTGAGAATTAAATAATATTTAATTTCAGTTCACAATTTCCACCTTTATAGGGCGCTTCATGCACTTGAGTCAAAAAGTGAAACTTTGACTCTAGGCATCGCTTTTCCGGAGTTAGAAATTTTCATTTCACAAACATCATCGGAACCCATGTTCAACCACTGATTTTGATTGACTGATGCATCCAGAAGACTAGTTGATAGTTTCATTGAAGAGCAGGATCAAAACTGACAAGAAACTCCTTGAGTTTGCAAAGCCTGATTCTGAGATTTGAGGCTTCAAAATTCAGGGTGCCCCTAGCCTCCAGGGGCACTTTTGGCTTCAAACTTGGTAAAATTTTCATTATTTTGGAAGGTGAATTTGACCTGCCTTCATCTCGTGCCTTTCGGCGTTCGACAAACCTTCAGAACTGACAAGCAAGCTCATTGTGGAGCTGGCTTTGTTCAACACAAGAGCTCTTGGAGAGCACTTTTCCAAATAACATCATCTGCTGGGTTAAAATCAAGGGCACCCCTAGCCTCCAGGGGCGCTTTTGTTCCTAGACTTGGCCATTTTTCAAATTGGCTAAAATCACACTTAATCTTCAACTGTAGGCTGCTGACTCGTCCTTTGACCTAACTGAGGTATACAACGGAAAGCTAACAGTGCCACAGACAAGATGAATACTTGAGATCACCAGAAAGACTGCATTCAAGGCTCCAAAACCTTGGGCGCCCCTAGCCTATAGGGGCGCTTTTGCTTTTTCCTTGAGATTTTGAACATGATTAGGCCTTATGTTTGATTCCTGATTCCAACAATTCAGCAACTCAGATTAACTTGCCGACGGATTCGTTGCAAACCCTTATCAAGTCCAAGACAAACATCGTAGGTATCCTTTGGTTAGAAACCTTCATCTGGTCCCTCAAAAAGATGGGCGCCCTTGGCTAAGATGCGCACTTTTCACTCCACTGTTAGTCATTTTTTCATCTCCCTCGTTTCTCGTTCAATCTCCCGTATCAGGGGCTAGACAAATCTTTCAGGTTGACTGGTAGGCTCATCACGTAGCTGATAGTATTCCGGAGAAGTGTGATGTCCCCTTCACAAAAGAAAATCTAAGATAAGTATACATTTAATATATTTATATATTTGCATTCAAATAGAGTAATCATTATAGAACATTTTCATTTAACTCATATATAAACATGACTAAGTTGGGTACCGTTGGTGACAGATGAGAAGAAGAGATCTTAGAAGAAACTAAGATGTTTTTGCTTGAGGACAAGCAAAGTTGGGAGGGGAGGACTGTCATGTCCCTGAAATTAGAACACTCTGAGATACAAATAAGTGAAATGAATAACACAATACATATTAAAATTATAAAAGAAAATATTATTGTTTTAATATATTTATAATTACAATCATCATAAGATAATATTGTAATTATAAATATAAATACTATCATAATTATCAAATAATTATTAAGAGATAATATTATAAATATTAAAATATACATTTAAATAATAAATGATGTTGATAAATACATCATGGATTTAAATAATAGTCTAATTAATAGTAATTCATACATGATGCTATTTATTTAATGTTATCTATTTCTTTATTGATTGCATGGAAATAATAAATCATGCATGCTACTAGTTATCTTATAACATTGCTGATATGTTATGCTCCATTGACATTATTAAATGTAATTACATATATATAAATAATACAATTATACAATAAAGATACTTGTAGCAATTATTGAGCCTTATAAGTAATTGTTATTATTTGATAGAAAAATGAATAAATTTATGAATGTCTTTATCCTATGATTGATCAAGAAAAGGAGAAAAAGAATGCTAAAGGATATTTTCAAGAAATCAAGGCAAATTTAGGGTAATCCCAAATTGGGGACATTACAAGAAGTCTTCTTGGAAGTGACAAATCTCAACACTGAAATTTGGGCCTCTGAACTCTAGGGCGCCCTTGGCCTCTAGGGGGCTTTTACTCTAGAGCTACAAATTTTTTTGATGATTTTCATCCTAGCGAAAAATCCCCTTCGAAACAAAGCACCATTTTGCATTTATCTCACCATAGATTCTTCATTTGAGCGTTTTAGGCTTAGTTTTTGACACTTGGTCTCTAGCCATCTGCCATTGACGACCTTAGAGGTCCTAACTTTCCACTTGAAAAAGCGAAAACTACCCACCAGACTTAACCTGACTTTTAACTGAATCTAACTTCACCACTATGATTGTGAAGTGAAATAAGCCAATCAAAACAATTTTCAGCCAATTCTGACAAGTTTCAATTTTTATGGTATTGACTTAAAATAGGGGTGTTGGAAACCATAATTTTCAACTTTTTCAAAATTTGCCAATATCTTCTTGACTCAAGCTGACTCAAAGTCCATACTAGATTTGCCCAAAAACTACGTTTTGACATCATTTTACAAGGTTTAGACTCTTTTAAGCAAAATGCCTTAATAAAGCAAAAAATTTGGTTTGGGTACAACATTAGTCTTCGTCTGGTGACCATGTCGAATACTTACGGGGAGAACCAAGATTCTTTGTGTTTTTGTAGACCAGTGACTTATTAGTTGGGCATATGGAGTCAAGATTTTCCCTAATCACCTAAACACTAAAAACTTCCCTAAAAATCACCTAAAACAAGACTACCTAAATCACCTAAAACATGACAAAACTTCACTAAATGGGGAAACACATTATGACATAATGATAAAGCATAAAATAAATTATTTACAAAAGTTCACTCCTCCCCTGGAGGGTTGAAGTGTTTGAGATATTACCTGCTATATGGCAGCGGGAGGAACCTTCCATCCTGATGCGAAAGAATATATGTGTTATCTCTCGTGGATTCATGGATTTGAAAGGGCCCTAGCCACAAGGAATCTAACTTGCCATGCATTCCTTTAGGCTCATGCCTTTTGTCCCATAGTAGGACCTGATCTCCAATCTCGAAGTCTCTCTGACGAGCTTTCTTATCAAAAATCTTCTTCACTTGCTCCTGATGTTGAGTGATTCTATCGACAACCTCCACCCTTTCCTCTTCAAGCTTTATCAGGTATAACATCCGCTTTTCAATTGGATCTTTGTATTCTTCATCCTCCATTGTAGATGCCAACTGTAAGGTAGACAACTCCAATGTGATGGGTAGAATTGCTTTTGTACCATACAAAAGTGTCTAAGGCGAGGTGCCAATGGCTCTTTTGGGAGTGATTCTATCCGCCCAAAGAGCGTCATATAACTTTTTGTGCCAAGCCCGCTGATTTGAGTCAACCAGCTTTCGCACGATTGTGACTATGTTCTTGTTTGATGACTCGGCTTGTCCATTACCCTGAGGATAATAATCTGATGCGTGTTACAACATGATGTCGTGATCAAAACAAAACTCCAATAGCTCCTCTGATGAGAAACACGTTGCATTATTAGTCACAATTTTATGAGGCACTCTGAAGCCGTGATCAAAACTAACCTAACTATGTACAAGAGCAAGACTCACTAGAACCTTAAGATGGGAAATAATGCTTGAGAAACTGCCCATTGACTGGCAATGGGAAATCTTCTCCAGTTAATGTCTCTAGTCTAAATGCATTATCTCCCAAAATTTCTGAAATTTGATAAGGACCCATCAATAAGTTGTCAAACTTGTCATGGTCTCCTTTTTGTTCATGGGCTTTGTCCCAACAAAGGACTAAATCAGAAATTCTGAATGCTTTTACTCTCGCTCGCCGATCGAACCATCTCTTTACAACACCTTGATGCTTTGCAAAATTTTCCAAGGCTTGGTCTCTTTTTTCTTCCAAAAGCAATAGTTGTGATAATTTGGTTTTAACTCTTTCCTCTTGATCCAAACATTCTTGCATAAATTGCAAAGTTGGAATCCTCAATTGTATTGGGAACACAAGGTCTTGTTCGTACACCAGATGATAGGGCGATGTTCCCAAGGAACTTTTCATGCTTACTCTATCCGCCCAAAGAGCGAATCTTAACTGTGCATGCCAGTCCCTTGGATTCTTGTCCAACAGATCTTTGATCACATTCAACAAATTTTTGTTCGTGGATTCCGCTAATCCATTACCTTGGGGATAGTAATTTGACGAAAATTTTAAAGTGATACCGTACTCAAATGCCTAGTTAGAAAATTTTAAAGAAGAAAATGCAGGGCCATTATCACATACCAGAGCATGACAACCAAATCTAGTGATATTTTTTCTTCTAAAAATTTAATTACAATATCAGTTGTGCATAATTTCAAAGCTTGAGCTTCCGACCACCTTGTACAATAGTCAGTTGCGGTCAGAATATACCTGTGCTGCGCAGAGAAGAGTGGGTTGATCATACCAATAAAGTCAAGTCCCCACTTCGCAAAAGGTCTTACTTCTATCATAGGTTGAAGTGGCATAGCTGCATTCTCTCATACAATAGTTACTTGGCATGTGTGACAAGTCTTCATATGATCATATGCATCTTTAAACAATGTAGGCCAATAGTAGCCTGCCATTAGGACTTGATGTGTTGTTGCTAATGCTCCTCCATGACCTGTCCCAAACCTAGAATGAAAATGCTCCATTATCTGTCTTGCTTCCTCCTTTCCGGTATATCTCAGATAAACTCCCTCATGGTTCCTTCTATATAATACTGATCCTTGTAACATGTATCTTTGGCTTTTCATTCTTAAGGCCCTCTTTTGTACTGGATTTAGATGACTTGGGCATCTGTTGTTGAGCAAAAAGTAGGTTATATCATCGTACCACTCATTCAGACATACCTCTTGTAATTCATAAACATGTTGTACCAGTCCTGGCCCTGCCGCAATGGTTTGTGTTAAGGCTTGGCAAGGAACAATCTTCATTGGTTGGATTTCTACGTCATACTCCTAAATAATGGTAACCCACTTGCCTCTTCTTTCTCCTAACTCATTTTGCATCAAGAGGGTTTTAACAGCTACATCTGAGACTATTGCAGAGACCTTGCTTCTCAAAATGTAATGTTGGAACTTTTTGATCACCTTGACCAAAGCATATGCTTGTTTTTCTATGTTCAAGTATTTCAATTTTGCATCCTTAAATGGTGCACTCATGTAATGTCCCCATTTTTAGCACTGCCCTTTTTAGTGATTGATGGCCTATCCTCGGGGTGCTGTCGGCTAGTCAGAGGAAAAATTAGGGTTTTCGACTGTTTGGTGGGTTCTCTTGAAGATTCAGGGTTTTGCTTGTTGGAGTTTGGCTATTTAGATTCTAGATTCCTTCTGGGTTTTCGGAGAGCTTCGCAGAGGTATGACATGCAACTGCGTCGAGCAACCTTTCCGGACTTACTATTTTTAGTAAGTAATGACGGCTACATCTCGGAGTTTTGGATTTTGGATTGTGGATTCTTTCTGGGTTTTCAGAAAGCTTTGCAATGGTATCGCATGCACTTTGATCTGAGCAACTTTCCGAATTTACTATTTTTAGTAAATTCTATTTCTAGTAGTGGTCTTGTTGGCTTCAATTCAATTGGCGTCCTTTTGCAGTCAGTTTAGTTGGTATGGTTGTTTTGGCCTCTTGATGCTTTTTCTGGAGAGATAAGTATTTTAATTAAAATAATATTATATTTTAATATTATAACCCCTTGGCCTAGCTTCAAGACTTTAAGTTGTTCTGAAAAAGGGGACCTCATGGGTGGACGCATCATTAGGAAATATTTTTATATTTCTAAAGTCAATAATTGCTTAAGAGAAATTGGACGCCTACCTTCGGAGAAGTTTATGTTCTATTTTAAAGTGATTTTTATCACTAAAAAAAAGGTATGCCATCTTGAAGAAAGACTTGGTCAAGTCAAAACCCTAAAAGCATCTTGTGGAGTGGGCGCACCTTCTAGAAGCCTCTGGAAGTGTCTTCTCAAAATTATAAAAGGGAGCTTTGGGTTTTCATTTCATCATCTTATGACTTGAATATTGTTATGCTGCCGGAATGGTGTTGGGATTGCTTCAAGGAATGAATGCCTCCTAGCTTGGCTCGTCTTCTTGCTTGAAAGATAGCAACTAGTTGAGAGATAGATTGTAGTGAGTTTTTTTTTTTCAGTATTGCATTTGAGTTTCTAGCATATTAGTTCAGTTCCTTGCATTTAGTCATGTTTTTGGAGTTGCTGAATATCATAGTTGATTGTAAGATTTGCTCATATCTCTTGAAATAAGAATAATATCATTCTGGGTGTTTTTCCATTGGGTTTTCCAGCTTGGGGCGCCCCTTCTTGGGAGTTTCCAGATTTTATTGAGGTGTCTTGAATTTTATTATTAAAAATCGCCCCTCTTCTTGGCTGCACCATTCTGGGGCTGTATTGGAAAGTGTGCACAAAAATAATACTGCATTTTGTTGGTTATTTCTCAGCTTGGATCTCATTGTCATCATCCTAGCATTCGTTTGCATCAAGTCTCATGTCATTCCGACAAGTATTGAGTAAATTGTGAGTATTTTAGTGGGTTCTAGGGTTGCTGATTGCTTCATTTCAGCTGCTGGTCTGTCATATCAGATTTGAGTAAATTGCATTTTGGTGAAGGGTTGGTGTTAGGAAGTCATATTAAGCTTGGTGGAGGTCACATTTACTATTGCAGCAATTGAAGAGCTTCTAATCCTTGTTCTTGCAGGCGCTTCCTATTACTTTGTAAGCTGAACAGTAGTACTGTTAGCATTTCATAATATCTCTCTTCATGTTTTTGTAATACCCACTGGATAAGTGGAAGAGGTTGGCTTGCCGCCTAATTTACATTTGAATTGCATTGTAGTACTTAGCATCTCCGCCATGTGGTAGCTCCATTCCCACTCCAGGTTTGAAAGCACATTCTTGGTGGTGAGTTTACTTTCAGCACTTGTAGTTGGTAGTGATCCTCTAACCATGTGTTCGTCCATCTTGGGCACATTCTTGGTTAGAGTTACTTTTCAGTATGCATTGAGATCCTTTGACCATATGCTCACACCTTGCCCATCTCGGGATCCTGGTGTACATTCTTGGTTAGAGTTGTATTCCGCATCGTTTTGGTTTAAGTGTTAATCCTAACGGATGTGTGTTGCATTGCTTATTGTAATCCAAAAAGTGAAAAAATTGGTTCGGAATTTTACAACTCATGAAAGCTATGGGTTGTTCATCTTTTTCATCTGTCTTTTGAGTGAGCATTGCAACACAAGAATGTTTTGATGCAAAAGAATACAGGTAAAAGGGCTTCATGTAGTCAGGGATGACCAAGACAGGAGCATCAATTATGGCTTGTTTGATTTCTTCAAAGGCCTTCTTTGTTGGTTTTGTCCACTCTATTTTTGCATCCTCCTTCAACATTTCATTCAAAGGCCTGACTATTTCAGCAAATCCTGTTATGAATTTTCTTACAAAATTAATCTTTCCAAAGAAAGACCTTAACTCTATGACTTGCTAGCAAACTGATCCTTGATATAGCTTCTACCTAATCAGGGTCGATAAGAATTCCTTTCTTTGTAATCACATGGCCTAGTAGCTTTCCCTCAATCACTTCAAATATGCACTTCTTTGGGTTCAATGAAATTCCATACTTTCTGCACCTTTGAAATATTTTCTTTAGGTCTTCAACATGACTTTCCCTTTTCTTGGAAAATACTGTGAGGTCATCCATGTAGACAATGATGCATTTTCCTACAAGATCTTTGAAGGCGATATCCATAGACCTTTAAAACGTGGCTCCAACATTGATCAACCCAAATGGCATTCTTTTGTATGCAAATGTACCCCACTTTGTTGTGAATGCAGTCTTAAGTCTATCCTCATGTTCTACTACCACCTGATTGTACCCTGAATATCCATCAAGGAAAGACATCATCTGAGATCCATTTACAATTTGCACTACTTCGTCTAATGATGACAAAGGATAATTATCCTTTTCTAAAGCCTTATTAAGATTTTGAAAATCTACACATAGCCATATCTCTCCATTCTTCTTGCAAACTGGTGCTGGGTTGGCGACCCACGTCGAATGGCGTATTGGAAAGATAATGCCTACTGATAGTAATTTTTTTACTTCCTGGAAGATAAGGGGCTCCAATAAAGGGTTTACTAGCCTCTGGTGCTGCCTGAACAATTTGCTACCTGTCTTGAGGGGAATTGTATGCGTAATGATGGATGTGTCATACGTCTTTAGATCATCATAACTCTAGGCAATAACGTCTAAAAACTCTTTTAGGCTTTTGATTATTTGTTCCTTCTCTTCAAGTGTGCATACTTTTCCAATGAGGACATTCTCAACTTCATCTTTCATTCCCAGATTTACTGCTTCATGTTGGCCACCCTCATTCCTTTGATATTTGATTGCATGGATTTGGTCTTGATCGAAGATCCTTTGAAGTTGTATCATTCCCTTTGGGATGGTATTGGTTTTCAAATTCATTATACCATCAGCATCAAATTCAACTTCTCCTCTTTCTTCTTCTTCATCGATGACCTGTGTGAGGAAGATGTCAGAATTTGTTAAGAAATCCGAAATATGTTTGTCATCATTAAATACTTGAAAATTCGTGATGTTGTCAGGTACTGATGGTGTCGATGTGATTTCAATTGTAAATTTCTTCAAAGCATCCATCGCGAGCAATTCCAATGAGCTTGCTCATTGTGCCAATGAATTTGCCACTTTATTTTGGGAGCGATATATAGATTTGATATTGAAGCATCAAAACTTTCAATGAGATCCCAAACCCGATTTATGTATCTTGACAATCTCTTGTTGTGGCAAACATACCTCTTTCTTACTTGTTTTACTACAATTTCCGAATCCCCATAAACATGCAAAATCTTGACTCCTTTTCTAATTGCATGTAGCAATCCATGGACCAATGATTCATACTCTGTTACATTGTTGGTGCATGGGAATTGTAACCTTAGTGCTGCTAGGTAAGTCTCACTTGATGGATTGTTCAATTCATAACCAACTCCATTTCCTTTCTTGGACTTTGAAACATCAAACCTCACAGTCCAAACTTGCTCTAGATCTTGTAGTTGTTCAGGGCTGAGTATTTCTTAAGCAGAGTGGACATGTGGAGACATACATTGAAGAATTCCAGAACATTGCTGTTATGGTTCTTGATATGTCCGAAAGAAGGGTAGTTATGTTGTTTATTGAGGGTCTAAATGATAGAATGAAAGGCATAGTTAAGGCACTCAAGCCTAACACATTACATGATGCTATTCAGCTCGCCTTAGACCTTGAGACTACATCTACTTCCTTGCAGCCCGCTAAGAAGAACTTCAAGGACAAGAAGTCCGAACCCAAGGAAAATGTAGGAAAACCAAATCAGACCAAGACTTTGCAACCCATGATGGATTTTGAAACAAGCAATGAGCTCAGGAGAAAGAAGTTGTGTTTTACTTGCAAACAACCATGGAAGCCTAGTCACAGATGTGAAGGGAAAAGTAAGGCATACCTTATAGAGGTCATATCTGATGATGAAGAGATCCCTAGTACAGATTCAACAAGTGAGGAGAAGCATGATCATAAACAGCCAACACTAGAACCAATAAATGATGGTAACAAAAGTTCTAGGATTTCTTATCTTTCAGGAGCTCCAAGGTACAATCCTTTTATCTTTGAAGGCATATTGTTTGGTTACAAAGTTTTGGCACTATATGATAGTGGAGCCACACATAACTACATTGATGAAGGTTTGGTAGAGAAAAGGGGTTTGCATTGCGATGATTTTGAGGGCTTTCATGTGACTTTAGCAAGAGGGCCTACTATCTGTTGTGACCTTTTCACACATCACCCCATTCCAAATGGGGACCCCCTAATTTTTGCTCCATTCTGGTCTTTTGGCTTTGTTTTTGTCTCTCTCTCTTTCTATCTCTTTTTGTTGTCTGCCTTTCCGGGGATATGCCTGCCTATAAGCTTAAACGTGAAATTTGGCCAAGTCTGTAGAATTAGGGTTTGTGCTTTCCTGGCCAATTTGTGGTCAAAAGAGGTGAATAAATAAAAAATAGAGCTTAACATTGATGTCAGTGCGCTTCCAACAAATTTCCACTGAAATTTCATCAGATTCCGACAACTTACTATTTTTAGTAAGTGTGCAATTCAGAGTGTTCCTTCAGCATTTTTTTAACTTTCAATAGTCACATCGCATTCAGAACACATCAAGCTGCTCGTCTGCAAAATTTAAGCTGAAACGGACAACTTACTATTTTTAGCAGTTCAGCTTCCAGAGTAGATTTCAGGGCTTATACATAGAGTTTTTCAGTGCATGTCTAGGGATTCCTTCTGGGTTTTCAGAGACCTTCGCAATGGTATAACATGCAAAGTAAGATAATGACTTTCAGAGTTCAGCCTTTAGAGGCTATTTTTAGGGTTTGCATGCCAGGGTTTCCTTTGCATGTCAGATGATTCCTTGTGGGTTTTTCGAGAGCTTCGAGATGATGTGACATGCAAAGCAAGATAATCACTTCTTCAACAACTTACTATTTTTAGCAGGTGCATCTTGGCAGCTCTCTCCCAGCACTTCAAAATCACAAATTGATCGCAATGCAACAGAAACGAGGACAAACGGAGGACGTTTGATATACATGCAAGTTATATTAGGGTTTCCAACTTTGGGACCTAAAATGAGGGGTAAAAGGTCAAAATTTCCGAAAACCGGTGTATCCCACTGCGATAAGTATCTTTCAAGCTATCCACCGGTAAAATTTGAAGGCAAACGGAGCACTTACTATTTATAGTAAGGCGTTCCAGAAACTGGCTAAAAATAGTAAACCAGCACGTCATTCGAATTTCAAGTCAAACAGAGTTGTGGAGGTCTCAGAAACAAGCAGTTACTATAAATAGCAAACCACCTTTGGAAATGGGCTAAAAATAGTAGGTCAGCTCAGGATGTCAGTATAAATAGGTCGACAAGGTCATAAATCTCCTGTGTTTAAAATTTCAAATTGATCCGAGCTTCAGAAGTATGGAAATCAAAAGACTTACTATAGATAGCAGGACACAGAGAAGCTGGCATGAGATGAAAATTTTGCTAAGTCTGGACTTATATCCTACTCCACCTTCAAAATGCGCCCACCTTAACTGGAAAGCAAGAAAATTTTCTAAGGCATGAAAATATCCTGCTGGACATGCTAAATGCGCCCAGCTTGCCTTCAAGATGATTGAAAAAATTTCTAAGTGTTGGAATATCCTGCTAAACATATCAAATGTGCCCAACTTGCCTTGTGGTGGCTAAGAAAATTCTAAGTCAAAGTTTTATCCTGCTCCCTAGGTAAAATGCGCCCTCACCTCAAGTCAAACATAAATTTTTTTTCGAAGTGTGGGAATATCCCTCACCACCTTCCATATGCGCCCTCAAGGGATGAAGAATGAGGATGTTCAAAATATTCTAAGTGAAGATGTTAATCCTCCTCCTATGCCAAAATGCGTCCACTTTAGGGAGGAGTTGCAAAAAGTTTCTAACATGTTTTATCCTCCACTACACCCTAAATGCGCCCAAGTTTCAAAGGTGGTCATGACATTGAAGTTAAATCCTCCTCACATACTAAAATGTGACCAAGGTTAGCAAGGAAGTCAAAGAAAGTCAAAGCAAAGGTGGCATTTGAAATTTCATCCTCCTCCCATGCTCAAATGCACCCAAGAGAGGGTATGTAAGGACAAAAACGAGGGAGCTGAAAGGTCACATGTTGGGCGTTGAAAGTCTATCCTCCTTCACACATGATATGCGCCCATCCTTCATGACACATGAGATGCACCAAGTGCAAAATGATATGAATAAAGATAAAATAACTAAGGCGTGGAGATAAGTCCTCTTCAAGTATGAAATGCGCTCAAGAGGAGGAAGAAGACAAGGCGTTGAAAGCACATAAAGACACAAGTCAAAGGTAGAGTTGAAAATGTTCCTCTTCAAGTGTGATATGCGCCCAAGTTAGGGAGGAATTGCTAAAAATATTCTAAGTAAGAGTTTCATCCTTCCACACATGTGAAATGCGCCCTCACTTCAGCAAGAAAAAGACAAGTTTTTTATCCTTCATAACATCAAAAATACGCCCATCTTGAAGTTGGTAGGGGAAAGTTGCTAAGATGTGGAAATAAGATATCCTCCTCAAGGTGTTAAATGCGCCCTAGGTGCATAAGGAGGAGATAAATGTGACAAAAGGCGTTGGAATTTAAAAAAAAAGGGAATATATCCCTCATGAAGTGTAAAATGCGCCCAAGGCAATGGAGAAAATCTTCTAAGTGAGTTGATAAAAATTTCCTCACCACAGACAAGATGAGTTGAATGAAATTTTCTAAGGCAAAGGTGCAAAATGTGCTAAGTGATTTTAAATTTTTCTAAGGCACAAAAATTTCTTAGGAAAATCACGCCTGGACCTGAAGGAGATAAAATTTTCCTGAAACATGAATGAAGTTGCCAGTGAAGAAGTCGGATGATGCCAACTTCATGGGATTGATTGAGAAATTCAAGTCAAAGCAACAAAATACTCACAGGGATGAAGAACAAGAAGAAATTGATAAAAAAATTATTTTGCTAAGGTTCAAAATTCAAGAAAATTAAAAGAACCCGTTCGTTGTATACACATGAATTCGACAAGTTCTGAAGGAAATTTTCTTCTGGGTACTGGACGTTTTCGATGAGGAATGGATTTCAAAGTCTTCCACAGTTCGCCGAAGCCTTCAGGATGGGGATTTTTGATGGGCACTTAAATAATGAATTTCCTAAGTAAAAGTTTGAAAAAATTTCTAAGGCAAGAAAGGAAAAGGATGTTGAAATATGTTGCCTTGGCGGATGAATTTGAAGTTGGGCACCTATATAATTTTTGATCAAATTCCTAATGAAAGCATTTTTCTCGAGCCAGAGTTGGATGAAATATCAAAGTGAGGTACGCCCAAGCAGAATACAAGATGGGTTGGAAATTTGGCTAAGGCATGAAGAATTTGAGGATGAAGTTGGTTAGAGGAAAATGATGAACCCTATTAGATGAAGAGATTACTCAGACCTCAAAGATCGGAGTATGAAAATCAGGTAAGTGAGGTAAATTTATACCATGAAGTGTTTTGATGTTCTTCCTTTTGTCTGTTTTGCAAGATGAATGCCAAGGCTGGAGCACGGTGACTTGAATAAATGAAGCAAATAGTCCAACATGATAAAGTCATGAAAGAAGAAAAGTTGCAAAAAAATGGCTAAGTGTTGAGACTTAGTATGTGCCCAACTCAAGTGACAAAGAAGCAATGTTTTCAAAGCTCAGGATGGAGAGAAGAAGGTCGTCCTCAAGTACTTCTAAGTTGAAGAACAACATCAAGGAGGAAAATCATTGTCGAGCAGGAGGAAGAAAGTTACAGCCTTGGAATTTCAAAATGAGAACGTGCATGCCATGCCAGAAGTTGGAGTTGTTTGATCAAGTCTGCAGTCAAGAACAAGAACAATGTGAACCTGTTTCAAAACAAGAATCTTCTAGAAGATGGTGGCCATTAATTGCTCATTTATTGCCCCACTCTTCTTTGTGGCGGTTTTTAGGGTGAATATTGTTTAGGGAGCTAAGATGGCACAATCTGGGCCATCCAGCCGATTGTAATCTGAGCCGTCCGTTGGACTTGGCCAACTATAAAAGGGGCATCCCCCCTCATTTGTATCTCATTAGAGTAGAGTTAGAGTAGTAGAGAGGGAATAGAGAGAAATTGATAGAATAGAAAGTAGAATAGTTTGATAGTATAGTTTAGATTGAAAAGGAAGGAAAGTCTTCCCTTTGAATACTTCGTAAGAAGTTGTCGTGAATGCTTTCATAATAAAAGAATTTTTCATTGATGGTAATCTCTCCTTTGTTATGAGTAGTTGTCGAGGCTTCTTCGTCCTTCCAATTCACGTAGCATCTTGAAGTAGCTTAAAGTAAAGTAGTTTTCATTTTCATGCAAGTAGATGTTAGCTGTGGACTTGTGGAGTTAATCAAGGCAACTTCTTTTAATCCATACCACTAGCAGCTTGCTGACGGCAAGTTTGCCTTGTGTGGTCGACTGGAAAACTTTACAAACTTAACTTCGATTGTGATTCGTGTGTTTGTATGCGTCGTTCTGATGGTACCTACATGTTGAGTTATAATTTGAAAACCTCTTGTCACTCCCTTGAAGATTGCGCCGACTTTGTGTAAGTTGTCCGTGACGCGGAGCAGAGTCTGGTTGAAGTATGTTGAGATTGATCCCACGCCCCGTCCTTAGATAAAACATAAATTTCTTAGGCCCTACACCCATTTTAAATTCAGTTCATTTTTGGTTAGTATTAGGAAACTTGTGCTCACTTGCCAAATCATCCAAGTCGCATGAAAGCCCTTAATCTGCTGTCTGCTGTCAACTGCCGAACAATTGTGTAAGTCCCCTTGAAATACCAACAAATCACAACAAACCAACTGAGGGCGTTCTATTGCATTATCGGAACCTTGGAGTTGAAAGCATGAACTCACTCGCAATCTTAGCATGATGAATACTTTATTCAAAAGAGGATAGAGTATCAGTTGGGAAACTTTATTCTGTGTTGGTGCGGTAACGAAAATCACATCAACACTATCCTTTGTAGGAAGAAAGTAAGTAAGCTTAGCATAATCTTTGGTGGATATACTCTTTGTGATGACTTTTATGTACTTGATTTGAAGGACAATGAAATTATACTTGGTATGCAATGGCTACATTCTTTTCAAAGGGTCATCTAAGACTTACAAGAAATGGAGTTGAGTTTCATACATGACGAGAAACACGTTATTATGAAAGCTCTCAAATATACTTTGCCCCTTCAAATAACAGCCAAGTCAATGATAGCTTTGGGTCATGATTGGCTTCATGAAGGCATACATCATGAATGTGAAGAGAATTGTGCTGAATTGACACTTGATGGTAAGCATTTGAATGTTGATGTTGAAATTGATGACAAGTTTATGGTTTGGCATGATATTATTCCTGATTTGTTTGAGGACAGCAGTCTTAGGGTTTTGCATTCTCATGGAATAGATGTGCTAACGCCCTTAGATGATAATACCATGGAGTCTTCTATAGATGGCACTCAAGAATTGAGTGTTAAAAATGAGTCCTGTGGAATAGATTCAAATCATAAGAATTCTGGTTTTTTATATCAGACTTGGGAACAAGATAGGAAAATGCCTACATGTTTTGATACATGGATAGATGAGGATAATCCAGAATTTTCAGTTGTTGTTGGTCATCTACTTGATAGTATTATTGATTGTATTGATAACACTCATAGTGGATCAGCCACTCAAGAGTTGTCCTTGGTTTGTATTGAAGACATCCATAACTCAACTTTAGTTATATCACCATTTTTTTATGATATGGCAGCTATCTACTTGTTGATTGGTGATTTTATCTTTTTAGATTCTTCATTGGTTAATGGCTGTACTACTTGGGTTTCTACTGCACATTCAGATTTGATATGGATTACACCAGCAATTCAGTTGCTTGGGATTGTGTGGAGGCATATCTATTTGATGGATATTGCATATAAGATCAATTATCTGCTTATACATGGGTATGATGACAGCATTGACATTGGTCTTAATGCTGGTTTGAGTCATCACAGCAGCATTTGGTGGCCTTATGGATTGAGAGTTCAATCTCACATCTTCTTACTGGTCTACCATAATTGGCAGGTGCTTCATGGAGACTTCATGAGAGATATCAGTTGCATCTCTTACAGCAGGTTGGACAGATTGGTTTGGGATCTAGGTCTTGATTGGTTGGGTGCGACATTTCACATGGATTCCGTCATATTGCTTCACGGATTATGGTATATTGACATTCCAATCAGAGTGGAGCAGCGGATTATATGGCGATTACTTGAGGGCAAGCAATCCCGAGAAGGGAGGACTGTACTGTCCCCACTCTCGGTGTGACATCATGGTGGCACGATTCTAGCCCATCCAACATTCCCATGGGGATGAATTTTGGCGATAGGAAACAAATTTTGGTAGTGTATGAGAATTAGGAAGGTGTTAACCTTAAGCCAAGCAAAGCATAATGCTAATCTTCTTCCCACTTGCTAGTCAAAGCACACAAGGAGGTCTACTTGCTGGTCAAAACAAGCAAGAAAGTCTATGTTGAGTCAAAGCAAGCAAGGAGGTCTCTTTACCATACAAACAAGGAGGACAAGCAAGCAAGGAGGTGAGTCACCTCACCCAAATCTGATCAGATTCTAGAAGCCTCCCTCTTCCTATGGTGGTTTAGGTAACTTAAGGGAGAAGCCACCATAAATTACTATTTTAAGACCAAGTCTGATCTCCTCCTTGGGGCGGCTGTAGGAAGCTTCCAAGATACATTTTGTAATCTCCAAAAAGGCAAAAAAAAAAAAACACAATCAGATTCTTCAAGAAGGCTTAGGGAAACTTAGCCTTGAAGCAAAAGAAATTGAATATTTTAAAAGGAGAAAATCTGATCTTCTTGGGGGACGACTTGAGTAGTGCCTTAGCCTTGAAGCAATGTGAATATTTTAATAAAAGACAATCTGATTCAACCCTAGGGCCTTAATGTCTTATTTAAAGGAGGCTGGGGTAATAGGAAGGACAGGCTCTTTGGTGATTTTATCTTATTTGTTGAGAGATATCTCTTGACTGAAAGTGATTTCAGCCAATTCAAGGTGCTGCTCCCTTGAATTCAATGGTTTGGCGTTGTTCCCATACCACCTTGTGAGGTGATTTCAAACAAAAACTCACCATTGAGCTCAACCAGATTGTGTTTAACACAACTCCAGTTGTAGATTAGGACTTTGCCTTGTGGAAGAAGAGATTTCAAGAAGGTTGCTTGACATAGAAGGCATTTTAGGCGATTTCTACCTTCAAATATATTCAGATTTTCATTGCAGCAGATTTCAAGTTAACTTCATCACCATATCTGTGGAGATTTTGGCGACTACATCCTCCAGGAAGCTGCAACAGCATATTACTAGTCATTTCCAGCTAGGTTTATCATTCCAAACACTCAGCTCATTCTCTTTTCTAGTAGCTAGGGTTTTATCTAGTGCTTTGAGCACAAACTGGGTATCATTGAAGGTCTGGAACTTAAAATCAGACCTATAGATTGTAATATTCAGTATTTACTGTTGTAACCAAC
Organism: Sequoia sempervirens; assembly: GCA_007258455.2. NCBI lineage: Eukaryota > Viridiplantae > Streptophyta > Pinopsida > Cupressales > Cupressaceae > Sequoia > Sequoia sempervirens. The sequence continues at coordinate 164,267 of VDFB02352513.1, forward strand.
TTCTAGTCAAATAAAGAGGATATGCTATCTTGTTGGGTATGTTCTTGTTTATGTTCATCTTGATTGTTTGCAAAGAAAAATTTGTATTCAAATTCATTTTTTGTCATTATTGCTTTCAATCTACATGATATAATAAGTCCTTATTGAAGGCATAAGTTAAAGACAAGTCTGAAACTTTCAGACCAGCAAATAGGAAGAAAAAGTTTTCAGTTGGAACCTGTAAGGGTTCATTTCAAGAAGTTAGTAGAGAAGTAACCATTCAACCTGCAGGGCCAGTCTCTTCCCAAAACCATTCCATATCCATCTGGGATATCAACTACAAAAATGTCAATGAATTGCTGAATCCTTGGATCGGATGATAATTGCATATGGATATTGTTTAACTCCCCTACAACTGGGACCTCTATCTTATCCAACTATGTTACCTTCTTCTTTGTCTTTGTAGGAGTAAAACCCAATCTGAGACATACAACTAGAGGCATCACATTGTTGGATGCTCCTGAATCAATCAGACAATTATGTAGGAGCTTATTGAAAATCCGAAGCCAAAGGAGGAAAGGAGCTGGCTCATCTTTTCTTTGATAAAATACTACAGGGCTTCCTTTTTGCACACTGACTTCTATCTCCTCTGCTTTCATCTTATTAGTCTTCTCAACTTGTGGAACTCCTACATCTTTTTGTCGAATCCTCCACCTTACTTTCCTTTGAACTTTGAAGTACCTGCTCAGTTTTAATTGTCTTCTGATTTGGCATTTCATTACCTTCTTTTACTTCATAGATGCCTCGAGTTGCTTTGAAATTCCGAGAGCCTTGAGCAACATTCACTGACTGTGGTTGTTCTTGAGTATGTTGTGGCTGCACATCCTGAACAAAGTTTATATTGTGTGTGGTATTTGCAGCATTTTGAACTGTGTTGGCTGGATTTTGCGTTGTATCTTTCAAGCTATCAAGAAATGTATCCCTTATCTCTGGTACTTTCATTAATTCAAACAAGGACATGCTCACCTTGATCTTCTTCACCTCCTCTGTCACATATTGACTTAGTCTTTTTAATTCATCTTTGGGAGGAGAAGAATTACGAGCATTACCACCTTGCTTGTATTGTGGTGCATCTCTTGGAAAAGGTGGATTATTGCTTGCATTCAGGTGCAGTGGAGTTTGAAAGTTGTGCGGAGGAACGAATGAAGTCAAAGGCTCTTGATTCTTCCTTTGATAAACCTTTGGTTGGTTGTTCCCCGTTTGTTGAAATGCTTGTACCTCTTTTATGCCTTCTACCAATACACTATTATGCATAGGTGGAAAATAATAATTTGTCATGTCTTCAATTGGTCCATTAGCAACCACAGGTGGACACATAGAAGGTGGCCCCTCCACTAGGTCATTAGCTGATGCTAGTGGAAATCTTCCAAATTGATCAGGTGCCTGATAATGTTCAAATTGTGGCGGAAACGTGAAGTCCTCCAAAACTAGAGTTTGATCATACTTCACTACATGGACTATAGCAGTGGATGGGTCATCTAGTGCTTCCCTTTGTATCTCTCTTTGGAAAATATCTGCTGCAAGTTGAAACTCTCTACACTGTGTCTCAGAATGTTGATCAGTGTTATGCAATCGACACCATCCTGACAAGGACGATTCAATGAGGAGTACATTTTCTGTTGGTCGACTCTCTCGAGTTGTAGGATTGTCCAGTGGTGACGGTACATTTCCATTGTTTGGTCCTGTATTCCATGTTCTCTTTTAATATCCTTGATTATTACCACAATACCCTTGAGTATTGCTTTGATAAGCTTGATTACTTTGTTGACCTTGGAAATTTTGATAATTCTGATGACCTTGATTTCCTTGAGGAGTATGTTGGTACCCCTATTGGTTCCCTTGGAAAGCTTGATAATTGCCTTGGTATCCTTGTGGATTCCTTTGCATGTTTTGAAATTGATTGTTCTGATTTCTCAAATGACTTACCTCAATAGACAGCTTCTTCACCTATTCGATCAATTCTTTCATCTCTTCTTTTTCTTTTTGTGTCCTTGTAGATGTATTTTGCAAATACACTGGCTGTGAAGGTTGCGCTTGAGAAAGGGGATCTCCTGGATGAATTACCAACTGATTATTGGGAGGTGGAATGGGATTCATTACTGGTGTGTGATGTGCCAATGCTTGATTGATCCCGGATATCTAATTTGGCATAGCAGCGTACCCTAGGTGATTGAGTGGTCTGGCAACATTCATACCTAAATCAGCGTTAACCTTGATTGCTTCTACATAAGCTCCCTTGAGATCAGCTAGAACTGGGTTGGCTCTTCTTACAAACATAGATGTAAGACTATCCAGGGCGGCATAATAAACTAGTAATGCTGCGACATCATTCAAGTTGTATGGATCACGTAACCTTGTATACACCTTATGAAACCTGTTGTTAAAGGCATTGATTGGTTCATGCTCTTGTCTCTTTACTTCAACAAATTGTCTGTAAAGTTCGGTTGGGGTGGTTGGCAATCTTAACTTTGCCAAGAAGACTTCCTTTAACTGTTGCCAGGTTTGGACTGAATTCACTGATAAGTTCACATACCAATAATATGCTTCTTCCCCTAAAGAGTATGGAAACAATCGACAAGCCACATCTTCATGTTGGATATCCCTGTTTTGGAGAGTATCTTCAAAATTTTTGATGTGTTCATCAGCTGTTCGATTAGCATCACCAACCTGGAACTTGGAGCAAAAATGCTCTAGATTCTTTGGCATGCCATGATAATCAACAAATGTAGTAAGAGGGGATGCGTTTTGAGGACGCCAAGCCATTGGAACGTTTGGTTGATTTATTTGAATTGGTTGAATTGGTTGTGCAACTATTGGAACTTGTTGAGTATTTGGTTGTGTAGTACTTGGAATTAGAATACGTGGTGGTGGGGTTTGGAAAAAACCGAAAATGCCTTCTCCACTTGGTACTTCTTCACTAGATGAAACTACTTCTTCACTAGGGCCAACTGCACTTGGTGTTCCTTCTTGTGATACTTCTGTTTTCTTTCTCTGTCTATTTTTGTAAGGTGACAACTCTGCAAATTCTTTAAAAGAACCTACAATAGATCTAGTAACTCTTCGAAATTTATCTGATGAGAAAGAACCGATTCGATCCAGGGTGTCTTCCTTCAATCCTGTCGAGGACGTGCGGGAACTGCTTCAGGAGCTGGTTGATTTGCTTGTTGAGGAACTTGTTGATTAGCTATCTGATTTTGTTGTCTTTGAAGTGCTTCAAACCTTTGGATAAGCAAATCTCTTTGGATGGCGGACTCAATACGTTGGGCTTTCTCTTCTTCTTCCTCTAACACAAACTGAGTTCGCATATACTTTGCAACACTTCTCTTGGTTTGCCAGGCAAGAGTGTTCAATTGAGAGATAATGTCTTCTTGCTCGTCTTGAAACCCAAGATTTGGTTGCAATACTGGGAATATATCCCTATATGGTAGAACCATCTTGATTCATGTCGAGTTTCTGATTGTTGCAAGATTTTGAATGAACCATCCTTTGGATGTTGGCCATCCTTGTAGTGCCAATTTATGTTGATGCGGGTTTTGTGACCTCAACCAACATTAGAATAAAATACCCAATGGAATATCTTACTCTCTCTTGAACAAAGTTTCCAATGTGCTAAACTAAGTGATAACAAAGTAGACTCCAAGGTCCCTGATGCGTATAGGATAATCTCAGTTGGTTTGCTATGTTTTGTTGGTATCGCAAGGGGGACTTATGCTCAAATTATTGGTCCAATCCTTCTTCCTTTAAGACTCTTGCAACAAATTTTCAACACTTTGGAATATGGATACTATAGTCTACAAGTGTTGAGATCTTACTACTGTCGATTTTGAAAATGAAATGAAAAAGGATAAGGGTTTAGAGACTAGACTAATTCTAAACTATTCCTAAGAACTCAAGAGACAAGTGTTGGATGGCGAAATTCAAAACTATCTTTGCTTTGCCAAGTACAATGACTACAACAACTAGACAAAGATGGCACAATCTTCAAAGGGATTCGCGAATGATATCCTATTACTCAAGACCATCATCAATTCGAACAATGAACATAAGTAATAGAATTCGAGTTTAGTAATTTAAAAGTTCAGACTAACCTTACACATCAAATTGAAAATCATTCAATTGAAAAAGGTATGAACTAATTTCACCATTATTAACACTATTAATCCTTCAGTCATTTAAAATTACTGAAAACAAATCTGTTTTATTGAGGAAATATGAAACCATGCAAGCTTTGTAGAAACCCTAGTTTCCCCGTTTCCTCTGTATCTGATAGTTTTAATGTTTTTTTGAAGGTTTTGCAAATTTCTTGTCGTTTCTAGGGTTTTAAGCATAAAGTGCCAGATGGCGTTTTTGCATGTAATTAAAAATAGATTCTATAAAATTCATACAACTTCGTAAATAACAAACCCTAGTGCAAATACTGAAATCAGACCATTTATTAGCCCTTTGCAATGATTACATTAGTGATCTGATAGCATGCAACAAAAGAACAATATTATTTAAAAACCTGATTTTTGACTCTTGCTGCAATTAATGACTGCTGAGATGGTACGACTACAATAAATGATTGTTCCTCCTCCAGTCAGATGATCCTCAAAGCCTCCAGCAAACCTAGCGCTCCAAGGTGAAGAAGGGAGAAGATCAGGAGATAGGCGTTTGGCTCAATACCAAAGGACACGCCTTTCCATGTAAGTACGGCCTGTCAGAAATGTACGGCCTGCTGCTGTAAATAAAACAATCTGTACGGCTCTTCTTTACAAAGCTCCAGATCTCCAGTACAAGAGCGCCTAAATAAAGGAAGTCTTCTGAATATGAATATCTCTGGGAAACCTCTAAGATTCGAATCACCAATCAGCTTGCAGCTGTGTACGGACTGGTACAGGTACGGCCAGATCAGTAACAGCATTAAATAAGGTACGGCCTCCTTAAAAACACTATATAAACCCTCTGAAAGGTACGCCTTGATGAATGGATGACTTCTGGCTGCAACACTGGTAAAAACTCTGAAGATAATAAATCTCTGATGTCTGAATCAACTGTGATGCTCTGTAATTCCTCCTGGATGAAGAAATCTCTCAACTGCAATAAATCAGATGTTATTTCACATCCTCTGAACTGCTTCGAAGGAGATGGCTCGTTCTCCGACGATTTCGAGACGAAACCCTAAGGTCTCTGTGCTCTGGCAAAGACTTGCAATTTTTCAATTCATTAAATGTCATAATGGCTCAACTTTCAAGGCAAAACCCTTTAATCTTCTCAAAAAGGCGAATTCCTTAATAATAGGAAATTTTAATATATTTCACTTTTAATCTTTTATTATTTCAATAGTTCTCCGACAAATATTTTAATATTTTATTAATCGTCAACTGGCCCCCTTTTAATGTTGGCGCACCCCTCAAGGCAATCACTTAAGTTATAATTATAAATTATAACTTTATAATATAATCATTAATTAATTAATATTTAATCAATGTAATTAAATATTAATATTTCTCCCGTTACTTATCCGATTACCGATCCGTCTGATGCTGACGAACTCTGAAGTGATTCCGGATGCCGCCAAAGCCATACTGCTAAAAATAGCAGTGGTCCCACACTGCCTGCCAGGAACTGCTAAAAATAGCAATTCTGCAAAAAGTCTCCGAATGAGCCCGAACGAAAGCCAATTGAACAATACTGCCAATCTGACGTTGAGCCAAGCTCCGAAACGACCCTCTAACCACTCTGTCAGCCTACGAGGGTCTCATGATAGGCCAATCTCACGATCTCTGATGCTCGCCAAAAATGGGGACATGACAAGCTTTCAAACTAACAAATGCTCATCAATGAGTCAAATCATTATTTTGATAGCGCTCTTAGCAACAATTTCACAAGTCTCCCTGAACAAATGAAATGAGAAGGTTTTATATAGGCACCCCAATTACAAAGCAACAACCTAGATTGATCTAAGATCAACGGCCAAGATTATTCCCAAAAACCCTAACCCTAAAAGCATAACTAACTTCCGAGACACATGGCACAAGAAAGATGAGCCACTTGGAATATGGAAAACACTGACACCTCGCAAGCTAATCAAGTAAGCAAGAATCCAAAATGCAATTCCCCTTTGCTTGCTCTTTGGCTGCGACTGCAAGGAATCTTGTCATCACTAGGTCGAGTTCCTCCATTGATATGTTTGGTAAAGTATCTAGTTGCACTCCAATTACATCCAAAGCTTTAATGCACTGAGCAAAAGTACTCTCCCACTTACCCTCTTGCCTCTTAAAGTTATCCATAAAGATCAAGAGGGATGACATATCATTCAGCTGATTTTCATTAATAATCTCCATTTCTTTAAAATAAACATTTATCACATTTTCCTTTAAACCTTCCAAATCCAAACCATCTATATCATGGGCCTCCTGTCCTGTCAATCCTTCAAGTGACGTGAGGATCCTGAGCTGTATCTTTCCAAGAGAGTTCTGCATACCAACACATTCTTCTTTCATCTCATCATATATTTTCTTTTTCGTTAGCAAAGAACAATACCATCTATTGAAGTCATAAGAAGCTCCATTATCAATAACACCTTCTTGAACCAACACTTGCATGGATATTTCCTTTAATGCCTTTAGGCGAGGTATCACCTTGTCTTCTATGTTTTGGAAATCCCCCCAACTCTCTTCCACCTGGCGAATTTCTGTTACAAGCAAAACTAACTTATCATAAGTTCGAACACACCTCTCCAAGAATTGCTCCACTTGCTTTGAAATATTTTTGATCCATCTTCTAGTTGCTTGGCTTGTAACTCTCATTGCTTCAAGGTTGTCAACAGATTCCTGAGGAAGGGAAGACGGTGGAATGAAAGCCTCATTCTCTTGCTTTAGTGGGGCTGTTATTTGCTGGATAAATTCTATCAATCTCAAATTCCCCACTTCTAATCTTTCTTTCTTCTCCTCTATTTTGTCAATTTTTCCTTTGATAGCCCTTTAGGTGTCTACTAGCTCATGAAAATCCTGTTCTATTGTGGTTGGTCCAATGTCCAGTGTTTTAACTTCGTAATCCATAGGGGTAATTTGGTCCCTAGGCTTGTCAAATTTTGGAACTGCTACCTATAAGATCCTGGATCTTGTACCATCTCTAGTGATTTGAAAATACTTCTTAGGTTTCTGTGGTATCTTAGCTTTACCAATCCTTTCCAAGAAGTCTTGCATACTTTCAATTGGCTGAATTTCATTCACTGGCTTGGGTTTCTTCATTAGGCTTTCAGTCAACCAATCTGGTATAGTAGATAATTCCATCCCATTTTCCAACTGAATATCATCATTTATCCCCTTCAAGGCAGAAATTATCTCATCACCCAATTCTTCATTGGTTTCTAGGCTCTCAATACCTCCCATGTCTTCAATCATAAGCGTATCCTCTCCCTCCAAGCAATCTGCGAAGGTTTGTTCTTGAAGAGGTTCCAGCTGTTCTATCTCTTGAAATTCAGCTCCTTGTTCATGATCTGATTCACATTCAGCAATAGACGCTTCTTCCATTACCTTGATGGATGGCGTACTTGAAGATGATGGGGTTACATTAACCTTCTGCTTCTTGATCTCTGACTCTTCACTTGCTATCTCTTTTGCCTTTGCTTGAAGATCTTTGGTCACTACTTTCCTTTTACTTTAACTTGGAAGTTCAATAAGACCTTCCTCTTTTCTTCCAAATTCAGCTGCTTCACCATGACTTCTTTCATTGCTTAGTTTAGCGTAGGTAAGGGAGACACCTTCTTTTCTCAATCTACTAATTTGGTGATCTACCCACTCCCTGGAATTAGCTATAATATCTTTCATTAATACATTCAAATCTGCCAACTCAGGCTGTTTCCAATTCGGCAATAAGATGGGCTTATTCTTTTCTTGTTCAAATTGGGGATGTACATACTCTCCGTTGTCCTTCACCTAGTTTGGAACAGGGAACAAGTCGCACCTCTTCACAAGATCTACTGGAATTCTATACCACATCTTAATTAATCCATACTCATCTACTAAGTTGGACCAATAGTCTTGCATTACATGAAGTGACTTCTTTCCATGAACTCTCAAGTACAGATCAAAATCTGACCTTGGCTTATACATGTCCAATTTATAAAACTGCAGTTCTGATTTGGCTGTCTTGGCTGCTTGTAACGAAGGGTAGACTGCCAACATCTTCCCTATCGCAATAGGAAAATGCACTCCTAGCTTATTTTCTTTCTTGTGAACGGAATCCAAGTGAACCAATTGTCTTGCAACTTCAAGCATGACCACCTTATTTGTTAGGTATCATGGGAGTTTGTATGGAGCTTCTGCAAATCCGTGGATCCTTAAATATGTGAAGGTTGGAAATTGAATGAACCATGTTCCAAATTTTTCCAGCAACACCATAGCCTCCTTGGACAACCTATTATGGATTCCTCCTTGAAGTAGCCGAGTGATGTACATGAGAAATCCATCATTGGTTATTTTGTAATTGTCTTTATAGTGCAATTGTAGCTTTGGGTAACAATCATATGCCTTGAATTGGTTACTCTAAGGCCCTACTTCTCCTTTGCAGATTAATCCTCTATACTTTGTAAACTGGGCTAGGATGTACACTACGTAGGAACTCATGAAGGTCTTTGTTTTCTCTAGATTTCTCAGTTGGATATCAATATTGTCACTTATCAATTTAGCCCAATTTATCATTTCCATTCCCAATACAACTTCCTCCACGTATGGGAACATCCAAACTTCAAAGAATGCCCCTTGAGGAGTACCCATAATTATGTTCAGCATATGGATCATATCACTATACTCTTCTTTGAAATCAGTGCAAACCAGCCTCTTGGGTAACTTAGAGCGATGCTTCTTTGGTTCCTTGGCCCAATTAGTGTTCACTTTGTCCATACAAGCCTCCTTCACTTGATCAAACATTGCTTGTGATTCCTCTTGAGTTCTGCTCAACATCTTGTGACGACGAGGAATGCCAAACACTTCTCTAACTAAATCTTCAGTGAAATAAGCCAAAGTAATCCCATTAGATGCTTTGATGGATTGTGCTTGTGGACCATATCTTCTGGCACATTCAACTATCAGCTCACTACATTGAACTGCAGGTGGAAAACCAGCTACTTGGTGAAGTCCACATTTGATCATGTTTGCTGCTATGGACATAGGCATTTCATGTTGGGTGCCAAACATTCTTCTCTTGTGTTGAATTACGTTGAATTGCTCAAAGTTGGTGTCTCCAACTTTCTTCCACTTGGATGATAGTTGGGATTCTGGTTAAAATCCTTTGAGAACCTCCCTGACTTGATTCTATCTAACTCTTCCTCCCACGTTCTTTGATGTAGACATGGCGCCTGTATGAAGCTTGAAGTTAGAAAACGTGCATAAATTGTAAAGAAGGCGTTATACTTAAAATTTTAAGGCTGGGTGAGTGTTCTAATTAATTGATTTAAAATTCCAGAACTCGACTGCAAGGGTTGATTAGAAAATAAATTTCGAATTTGGCCTGCAGTAAATACAAATATAAAATAAATTCTTATTACCAACCCTTGCTCTCTCAAGAATATTTAGAGAAATTTAATTATTTTGCTGGAATTTGTGAGCTTGAAGCTGGAATTTATCTGCAAATTTAAGGTTTAAATTCTCATTCTTCTCCAAATTCGCAGCTTGTGAACCTGCAAAAGCTTGAAAAACTTGGAATTTTGAGAGAGTATTTGACTTCTTGTGCCTTGAACTGATCGAATTTGCAGCTCACGCAAAATTGAAGGACGCCTATGACTGTGCTGAAGCTTGCTAAGAGAACTTTTAACTTGTGTTGAATGAAAAAAAACTCTTCAAACACCTCCTTTTATAAGCAAAACCTTTCCATTTTCACAGAAATCGACCTCCCTCATAATCGGTTGCTTTATCTAAAAAAACATAAAGAAAACTTATCCTCCTTTTTGATTTTTCCTCGGGCGCCCTCCTTGCTTGTTTGTGAAGTTTTCAAATAATAAAAAAACTTAAGTTATTTTTAATTTAGCTTGCTTAGGAAAATCGATCTTTATGTGGAATTTTTGACTTTGGTACTGGATTTTTCTTCCTTCTCCAAGCAAACTTCATGCCTTAGTTAATTTTATGGGTTTCTTCTTGGGAAATATGCCCCCCAACTGGAATTTTCATCATTGCAAGCGGATTTCTTACCTTAAGGGGGTATTTTTTATTTTGAAAACTTCAACATGGAATTCTTGAGGTTTTAACTGGATTTTCCATGATTTGCCTCAAGCAATTTTATCCATTTCGAGTTGAATTTCTACTTTTAGACATATTCGCCCAATTGGAATTTTACTTCATGAAACTGGATTTTACTCTTGGAAGTGGGCGAACTTCAATTGGATTTCTCAACAATTCAACTAGATTTTCCATGATGGGCAAACTTCATGACTTGAGGAGGATTTTCTCATGTATGGGGCAGACTTTATAGGTTTTTTGCCTTGATACTTTTGAAACCCTAACCCTGGCACTTTCTAGAAATAGAAATTACTAAAAATAGAAAAAAACAAAAAGCAAAATTTCTAAAAATAGTAAATCCCTGATTGGTCTCAAAATGCCAAAAATGGAACTTTCGAAAAAGCAAAAAAGCAAGGTTGTCTGAATCCGCCTGTTGAATAGTCTTTTTCACTGCAACGGCCCTTCTGAGCACTCCTGTGGCATCAAAAAGTTCATTTGACCCTCTGAGCACTAACTTGACCTACTAAGCCATCTCAAATCTTGACAAATATTAACTCAATCCCAAACCTTGAATGTGCCGACCCATCTCTGCCTCGAAAGAGACTCAAAGAAACTGAAGCTAATGCTAGAACCAACCCTAACACGAAGACTGAAAAGGAGGGGTCCCCATTTACAATGGGGCGATGTGTGAATAGGTCACAACAATGCTCATCTCCTGTTGAGTTAGCACACTTTTTATTGCTGGATCGATGACAAACACCGTTGTATGTGAATTCAAAATATAAAACCTGAAAGCCTTGACAGCTCTGACGATAGCATACACATTCTTCTCAATTTAAGAATAGCGTGATTCACTATCTTTGAAACTAGCGCTCATAAAAGCAATTGGAGATTCTCCTTCTTCACTGAGCTTCTGAGTCAATATAGTAGACAGCGTGTGTTCCGACGCATAACAATAGAGGATAAAATCCTTCCCAAAGTCAGGACGAACCAACACTGGTGCGTTAGCAATAGCTTCTTTGATGTTGATAAAGGCCTATTTGCCTTCTTTTGTCCATATGAAAGTGCATGTCTTTTTCATCATGGCTGAGATCTCGTTCGTCAGCTCCAAAAATTTGGTACAAACCTCTTGATAAAGTTAACTTTACGGAAAAAGGAGTGTGTTGTGACCTTTTCACACATCACCCCATTCAAAATGGGGACCCCTAATTTTTGCTCCATTCGGGTCTTTTGGCTTTGGTTTTGGTTGGTTTCGCGGCTGTCTCTCTTTTGTTCCGTCTATCTTTCCGAGGATGTACCTATCTTTTGGCCTAATTTGAAATGTTGGCTAAGTCTAAAGTGTGTTTTGATAGATTAGGGTTTTCATTCTTCAGGCCAGTTTGAGGTCAAATTGAGTGAGCAAAAAGAAATTTGAGTTTGGCACTCCAATCAGGATGCTTCCGACAGGTTCCCATTAAATTTTCTCTGAATTCTAACAATTTACTATTTTTAGTAAGTACTCAATTTGGGACCTTTTTCCCGGGACTTTTGAAATTCTGAATGCTACACCACGTTTAGAACGCTTTGAACTGCTTGCCTCCAAATTTTGAGTGAAATCAGACGACTTGCTATTTTTAGTAAGCCCCTTATTTGAGGCTTTTCTACTAGGGTTTTTGGAGAAACTGATTGTTGCATTAGATTCAGGACACTCCAAAGTGCTTACACGCAAAATTTGAGCAAATTCTAACAACTTGCTATTTTTAGCAATTTGGGCTTCGTGAGCCATTTTTAGGGTTTGCATGTATGATTTTTCAATGCATGTCAGGATATTCTTTATGGGCTTTTCGAGAGCTTCGCAATGATGTAACATGCAAGCCAAGTTGACGACTTGCTATTTTTAGCAGGTGCTCACATGCAGACCAATTTTCTGGGTTTTTTGAGATCTCTCGAGCAGTATGACATGCAAACACATCCGGTAGGTGGTTGATCACTTTTTATAGCACTTACTATTTTTAGCAAGTCCACTCCAGCAGCCCCCAGAGCTTCAGTTTCACGAGCAAAGCAGTCTAGAGCAGAAATAGAGTCAAACAGAGGTCATTTGAGGCACATGCAAGTCAAATTAGGGTTTCCAACTTTATGATTCAAAATGAGGGGTAAAATTTGAGAAAAGTGAAAAACGGATGTATCCCATCACAATCAACATCTCTCAAGCAGTCTACTGGTAAAATTTGAGCACAATTCGAGTACTTACTGTTTACAGTAAGCCACCTCCAAAATAGGGCTAAAAATAGCAGGTCAGCACAAAAGGCAAGTGTGAACAGGACAATTAGGTCATGAGGATCACGTTGGAAAAATTTCAAGTCAAGAGGAGTTGCAGGAGTTCGAGAATCAAGGGGTTACTAAAAATAGAAAATGAGGTTGAGTAGACTGAAAAATTGGCTAAGTTTTCAAGAGCCACCTCCAAAATTCTTCTTAACACTCAAGATGAAAATTCTAAGGCATGCAGGAAAAATGGAGGCATCACCTCCAGGATGCGCCCAGGCCGAGAAAAGGAAGCTTGAAAAATTGTCTAAGTTGGAAAATAGCAGGAGCCCCTATGAAATGCGCCCATCATGGAGGAGTGAGGTGGAGGAAAATTTCTAAGTCACAAAGGTTGCCTGACACCCTCCCAAATGCGCCCACCATGGAGTTGGATGAAGAAAAATGTTTAAGTGATGGTAAAATGGAAGCACCACCCTTGAAATGCACCCAAGATTGAGGAGGCATGGAAATTTTTCTTAAGTGATTAAAACTGGAAGCACCACCCCCTAAATGCGCCCTTGGCAAGAAGTGGGGATAAGAAAAGTTTAAGGCAAGAAAAAATGGCATCACCCCCTCCCAAATGCGCCCAAGCATCATGATGAAGGTGGCTTGAAAATTTTGTAAGGCACGAAGTGGAAGCCCACCACCTCAAATGCGCCCATCTAAGAAGAAGGCCTAGAAATTTGTCTAAGGGAAAAGAAAGTGGAAGCTCCCCCTTCAAAATGCGCCCAAGGTGAAATAGGTTGAGGTGAAGAAAAATGTCTAAGTGATGGCATGTAAAATGGAAGTACATGGTCTCAAACGCACCCAAGGTAGTGTGCTAAGTGTGAAAATTTCTAAGTTAGGGAAAATGGAAGGAGACCCCTCCAAATGCGCCCTAGAGGAAGAGGGAGATTAAATTATTCCTAAGGCGTCAGAAATCAAAGCTCAAGGGGTCATATGCACCCAAATCACCAAGGTGAAGATAAAATTTTTCTAAGTCATAAGAAATGGAAGTACCACCTAGTAAATGCGCCCTTGAAGGAGTTGAGTTAAAAAAATTCTAAGTCAAAGCATGGAAGTGGAGAACCTCAAATGCGCCCAAGTTGATAAGGAGATGTTTGAATAATTTCTTAGGCATGAAAATGGCATGAACCCCTTCTAAATGTGTCCTTCTCATGAAGCAAGCTGGAGAAAACTTTTCTAAGCCCAAAAAGTTGCCTGAAACCCTCTAATATGCGCCCAGAGCAGGAAGTATGTTGAAGAATGAAATTTCCCAAGAGGGAGAGGATAAAATAAACATTAAGGAAAAATATTTTTCAAGGATGTGAAAAAAATTAAATGAACCCCTTCATGTGCACCCATAAATATATAAAGTTGAGAAATATTTTCTGAGGGGAGTTCTTGAATATTTTCTAAGGGAAATAAATTATGAAGTATTATGCCTTGGCTTGGGATTTCAAAATCAACACCTGCCTTATGATTGATAAAATTTTCTAAGGAGGGATAAAATTTCCTAAGGCTTAGATGGATAAAATTTTCTAAGGCATAAAAAAAAAGAAGGTAGAAGAGGTCAAATGCGCGTGAGCTCAAGATGGGTTGAATTTTGTCTAAGTCATGAAAATAAAATAAGGCTCCCTCAAGGTGAAGTGAAACTCAAACATCAAGCTCCTAAGGGAAGGTGGACAAGATAGGTGAATAAAATTGCTAAGGTAAGAAGATGAAAACATCAAGATGGTATGCACCCTAGTGCACAGATGTTGAACGCGCCCATGATGAAAGGTTATGAAGAAGGCGAAGTCTGCTAGAGAAAATGATGAGCTCTACCAGATCCAAAGATCACTTAGACCTTGAAAATCAAAACATGGAAATTAGGTAAGTGAATTCAATTTATATTGTAAAGCGTTTTGATGTCTTCTTTTATTTGTTTTGCAGGATGAACGCTGGGGCCAAAGCATGATGACTTGGGGTGATGGAGCAAATACTCCATGACAATGCTACAATCTTGGAGGAGATAAAGTTACATGTTCCAAGCTCCTCCATGATGTCTCATTTGCGCCCAAATCATGAAGGGAGATGTTGGAAGAAATGGCTAAGTGTTGGAATTTCTCCTTAAAGACCCAATATGCACCCAACTCAAGGAGGCAGGTGGCAAAGAAGAAATGCTCGAGTCCAAGACTGGAAAATCCTTCAAAATTAGGAAGGAGAAATAATGAAGGCCCAGGCGTTAGAAAATAACAGCTAGGAGGAAAATCATCATCGAGCAGGAGAAAGAAGTTGTAGTCTAGGAGTTTCAGATTGAGAACGTGCTTGCCATGCCAGTTTAGGAGGTTGAAGCAATGTTAGCTAGATTCATCGAATTCACGGTCAAAGAGAAGGAGAATGGAAACGCCTTGTTGGATGATGACCTTTTGGAAGATGATGGTGGACATTAATTGCTCATTATGACTTCAAGAGGGACTGAAGAATCTTTTGCTCATTTATTACCCCACTCCTCTTTGTGGCGGTTTTTAGGGAAGAATCTTGATCAAGGCTTATGTGGCTCAATTTGAGCCCTTCGTTGTGATTCAATCTGAGTTGTCCACTGGATTTGGCCAACTATAAAAGGGGCATCCCCCTCATTTGTATCATATAGAATAGATTATAAGGTATAATAGACAATAAGGAATAGAGAGAGTAGAGCATAGATTGGTAGATTGATAGGAAAGGGAAGGAAAGTCTTCAAGCTGAATGTTTTGTAAGAAGTTGTTGTGAACACTCTCATAATAAAAAGAGTTATCATTGCTTGTGGTTCCATCTTTTGTTGTGGGTAGCTAGCAAGGCTTCTTCGTCCTTCCAATTCACTTAGAATCTTAAAGTAGAACTTAGAGTAAAGTAGATTTTAATTCATGCACGTAGATTATAGTTGTGGAATGTGGTGTTTAATTTGGGCAAGCTTCGCTTATTCATACCACTAGTGGGCTCACTGACGGTGGGTTCGCCTTGCATGGTCAATTGGAATATTGTGGACCTAACTTCATTCACGGTTTGTATGTTGGTATGCGTCGTTGTGATGGTATTTGCATGTTGAATCGTGATTTGAACACCTCTAGTTACTCCTTTGAAGATTGCACCGGTTCTGTGGATGCTGTCCTAAGTGAGGCGATGCAGAGCTTGGTTGAAGTTTGCAAGAGTTGATCTCCATGTCCCATGCCTAGGATAGACCATAGCATTTCTAATCCCTACAACCATTCAATTTAGTACTTTCTGGTTAGTTTAGGAAATTTGAGCCTCACTAATAAACCCTTTGAATCTTGAAAACCCCTTTCTCTGGAGTGAACAATTACGTAAATCCCCTTGAGATACCAGCAAATCACATCTAGCCAACTGACACTATCCACTACATGAAGGAACTGTTGTGACCTTTTCACACATCGCCCCATTCAAGATGGGGACCCCTAAATTTTTGCTCCATTCTGGTCTTTTGGCTTTGGTTTTGTCTCTCTCTTTCTGTCTCTTTTCTGCTATTTGCTTTC
The DNA here is from genome assembly GCA_007258455.2 of Sequoia sempervirens. Classification (NCBI taxonomy): domain Eukaryota; kingdom Viridiplantae; phylum Streptophyta; class Pinopsida; order Cupressales; family Cupressaceae; genus Sequoia; species Sequoia sempervirens. The sequence goes on from VDFB02352513.1 coordinate 180,279, forward strand.
GGGGGACGTGCTCGTCTGTGACCTTAAACGAGTGAAATTTGGCCAAGTCTGTAGAATTAGGGTTTTGAACTTTCCAACCAATTTGTGGTCAAACGGAGTGAATAAATTGAAATCTGAGGCTAACATTGGTGTCAGTATGTTTCCAGCAGGTTTTCACTAAAATTTCATCAGATTTTGAGTACTTTCTATTTTTAGTAAGTGTGCAATTACAGGCAATCCTTCAGCATTTTTGTGAATCCGACAGTCACGCTGCGTCCAGAGCACATCAAGCTACTCACAGGTTAAATTTGAGTTGAAATAGACAACTTACTATTTTTAGTAGTTCAGCTTCTGGAGCCAATTTCAAGGCCTAGATGCAGAGTTTGTCAATGCATGTCTGCATATTCCTTCTGGGTTTTTAGAGACCTTCGCGATGATGTAACATGCAAAGTGAGACGACAACTTTCAGAATTCAGCCTTCAGAGGCTATTTTTAGGGTTTGCATGTCAGGTGATTCTTTGTGGGTTTTTCAAGAGCTTCACGATGATATGACATGCAAACAGAGATAATCACTCCTTCAGCAACTTACTATTTTTAGCAGATGCATCCCGACAGCCGCCTCCCAGCACTTCAGAATCACAAGCTGATCGCAATGCAACAAAAATGAGAACAAACGAAGATCATTTGATACACATGCAAGACCAATTAGGGTTTCCAGCTTCGGGACCCAAAAAGAGGCGTAAAAAGTCAGAATTTTCGAAAACCGATGTTTACCACTGCGATCAGCATCTCTCAAGCTATCTGCTGATAAAATTTGAAGGCAAACGGAGCACTTACTATTTCTAGTAAGTCATTTCAGAAATAGGCTAAAAATAGAAAGTCAGCAGTAGGCGCCGATGTCAGCAGGCAAGTCACGTGGTGAGGAGCGCGTCATTCGAATTTCAAGTCAAACGGAGTTGTGGAAGTCTCAGAAGCAAGCAGTTACTATAAATAGTAAGCCACCTCCAGAAACATGCTATAAATAGTAGGTCGGCGCAAGGCATCGGCAGGTACAGGTCAAGCAGCTGATAAAGATCCCATGGCGCGAATTTCAAGTTGAACGGAGTGGCAAAAGATGGAAAATCAAGCACTTACTATTTTTAGCAGGCTTGGGCAGAGAAATTAGGGTTTCCTAAATTCAAGGGCAGAACACAAAAGTCAAGCAAAAGTGGCGTTCAGTCACAATCAACACCCTTCAAGCAATCAACACGCAAAATTTGAAGACTTTCTGAGCAGTTGCTATTTTTAGCAGGTTGCTAAAAATAGCAGGTACAGGCAAATATCAGGCATCAGTAGCTCAAACACATCCCGAGGTTCAGAGCAAAGCAAAATCCAGCCTTTTTGGAGCTTGAAATTAGCTCGAAGTGCAAAATTGACAAACTTTCTAAAAATAGCAAATTAGGGTTAGCATGATCGAGTCACCCTAAATCAGGCAAGGAGCATAAAATTCACTGAAATTGATAGATTTTCAAGTTCACCAAGTGGAAGAAACGCCTAGAATGACCACCTGACAGGAACTCTAAGCGTTGATAAATTGGTGCCCCATGGTGAAATGCGCCTTGAACTTGAAGCTGGTTGAAAAATAGTCAAAGTGTTACAAAATGGAAGTAGACCTCCACGTGCACCCAAGGACTTAAAGGTGAAATTTCATTAATGCTCAAAATTAGATGCTTAGAGGGAATAAATGCTACCTCAAGCTTGAAAAGATGGAGTTTAAACTTTTTCTAAGTCGCTTAAATGGAAGTGGACCCCTCCAAGTGCCTTGAGGTTAGAGTTGACAAATTAAAAGCATGAGGGGCTAAATGTGCCCTTTGAAGGAAAGATGAAGGTAAAAATATTCTAAGTCTTGGTAATTGGAAGTTCCACCTCTTAAATGCGCCTTGTTTTGCATGGAGAGGTTGAAAATATTTTAAAGTGGAAGCTCACATGCTAAAATGCGCCCTAGTTTGGAGAGGGAAGTTGGAAATGTTACTAAGTGTTGAAAATTTGAAGCTATACCCCAAAATGCGCCCAGCTTTGAAGAGATGCTTAGAAATTTTCTAAGTGTGGACAAATTTAGTAGCTACCTAGATGCCCATCAAGGTGAGAGGACTTCAAAATTTGATTAAGTCATCAAATGGAAAGCACAAGGTCTAGAATGCGCCCTTGAGGCTAGGTGGGAGGTAAAATCCTTCTAAGTGTTTAAATTGAAACCTCACACATTCATATGCGCCCAGCTTAAGAAAGGGTGGTTGAAAGTTTCTAAGGCATAAATATTGGAAGTGCATCCCATGGATTTGCGCCCAAGCAAAGCGCCCTTGAGGCTAGGTGGGAGGTAAAATCCTTCTAAGTGTTTAAATTGAAACCTCACACATTCATATGCGCCCAGCTTAAGAAAGGGTGGTTGAAAGTTTCTAAGGCATAAATATTGGAAGTGCATCCCATGGATTTGCGCCCAGCAAAGAGGATGAGTTGAAGTTTTTTTTAAGTGTGAGAAAATAGAAGCTCCCCCTATGAAATGCGCCCAAGATTGGGAAGGTGGCCTGAGAATATTCTAAGTGTTTCAAAGTGGAAGCTTGACTAGCCAAATGCGCCCTTGAGGTGGAGGAGTGGTGGTAAAAGTTTCTAAGTGTTCTAAATTAAAAGTTGAAGACCTTGAATGCGCCTTGACTTATGGAAAGGCTGGAGAAAAGGTTAGCAAAATTTCAAGTAATGGAAAATGAGACCTAAAGGGGTTGAATGTGCCCAAGTGTGTAAGGTGGAGACTTGAATAAAAAAAATTTCCTAAGGCGTGGTGAAGTTGAATATTCTTCTTCAAGTGTCATATGCGCCAAAGGTGGTGAAGCAAAATATTAAGGTGGTAAATAAAAAATTTCTCTAAAGCCAGTTGAATATTCCTCACCAAGTCTAATATGCGCCCAAGTTGATAAAAAAAAATAATAAAACATGTTAAGCATGGTACGCTTTCAAGGAAATTTCCTAAGATGAATTGATAAAAGTTTCACCACTGGCAGATGAAGGAAATTTAATAAAATTTCTAAGGCAAAATTCAAAGTGCTTAGTGATTTAAAAATTTTCTAAGGCAAAATATTTTCTTCCTTTAGAAAACACGCCTAGACATGAGGGTGATGAAATTTTTCTTGAAGCATGAATGAATTTGCCGATAATGGAGCCGGAGAATGTTGGCATTGCAGGATGAATTAAAAAATTTCAAGTCAGAGCAAAGAAATGCGCTCAAGGGGTGAAGAACAAGAATAAATTTGTTGAAGATTATTTTTTTCTAAGGTTCCAAATTCAAAAAAAAAAAAGAGGAATTAAATGAACCCGTTCGTTGCATACCCATGAGTTTGATGTGTTCTGAGAGAAATTTTCTTCTGGGTATTGAAGATTGTCGATGAGGAATGGATTTTAAAGTCTTCTACACTTTGTCAAGGCCTTCAGGGTGAATATTTTGATGGGCACCGGGTTGATGAAAATTTGAAATTTTTCTAAGGCAAGGAATAAATGATGTTATTGAAGATAAAATGCCTTGGCAGATGAATTTGAAAGTGATCGCCTAGATGATTTTTGATCGAGTTCCTGATGAAGCATTTTTCTCGAGCCTAAGTTGGATGAAATGTCAGAGTGAAGTGCGCCAAGCAGAATACAAGATGGGTTGGAAGTTTGGCTAAGGCATGAAGAATTTGAACGCAAAGTTGGCTAGTGAGGACGATGAATGCTTGGAAGTTAGAGCGTGAAAATCCTGGTAAGAAAGTTGAATTTATATTATGAAATGTTCTAATTCTCTTCTCCTTGCTTGTTTTGCAGGAGATACGTCGAGACTAAACGGTGGTGAATTGAGGAGATGAAATGAATACTCGGAGGAAAATGGAAACCCAAGCAATTCAAAGTTGAAGAACAACATCCAGGAAGAAAATCATCATCAGGCAGAAGAATGAAGTTAGATCGAGAGCGTGCCTAAAGCTAAAGCAAGGTTCACCAGACTTATCCAATTTGCAGTCAGAACAAGAACAGTGTGAACGTGTTTCAAGGTTGAATCTTCTAGAAGGATGATGGACATTAATGGCTCATTTATTACCCCACTCCTCTTAGTGGCGATTTTTAGGGCGAATCTTGTTTAGGGCTGAGGTGGCACAATCTGGGCCATCCAGCCGATTGTAATCTGAGCCGTCCATTGGACTTGGCCAGCTATATAAAGGGGGAGTCCCCCTCATTTGTACCTTAGTAGAAGCAGAGCTTAGAGATCAGAGTAGAGGGAGTAGAGCAAAGACACTTTAGTTGTAATATCTTAGCATAGCTTAGTTTGAATAAGAAGGAAAGTTTTCCTTTGAAAACTTTGTAAGAGATTGTTGCGAAAAACTATTGTAATAAAAGATCTTTCATTGAATGGTGAATTCATCTTTGTTATAAGTAGCTAGCAAGGTTTCTTCATCCCTTCGACTTCAAGTAGCATAAAGTAGAGTAGTTTTCATTTTCATGCAAGTTAGCTTTAGATTTGTGGTGTCAATTGAGACTTCATTTATCCATACCACTAGCGGCTTGTTGACGGTAAGTTTGCCTTGTGTGGTCAACTGGAAATATTGCGAACTTAACTTCGATTGTGATTCATGTGCTTGTATGCGTCATTCTGATGGTACTTACATGTTGAGTCATAATTTGAAAACCTCTCGTCACTCCCTTGAAGATTGCACCGACTTTGTGTAAGTTGTCCAAAGTGAGGCGAAGTAGAGTCTAGTCGAAGTCTGTCAAGATTGATCCCACGTCCCGTCCTTAGATAGAACGTAAACTTCTTAGGCCCTACACTCTTTTAAATTCAGTTCATTCCTGGTTAGAATTAGGAAACTTGTGCTCACTTGCCAAATCATTCGAATTACATGAAAGCCCTTAGTCCGCTGTTTGCTATCAACTGTCGAACAATTGTGTAAGTCCCCTTGAAATACCAGTAAAACCACATCGAGCCAACTGAGTCTATTCACATTAAAGGAACCTTGGAGTTAAATGTATGATCTATCTCGCAATCTTAGCATGCAGGAAACTTTGTTCAAGAGAGGATAGAGTAGCCGTTGGCGACTTTATTCTGTGTTGGTGTAGTCGCAAAAACCACATCAACAGAATTGGCGCTAGAAGGAGGGCGAATCACAGCTACAGCATGCAGTTGTGTTAAAGTAGAAAGGGTTTGAAGTACAAAAAGTTCTATTGGAGAAAATTATCATAAGTCAAGATGGTGTTCTCTCAAGATTGAACAACCCCGCATAGAAGCATTTACATCCTGGATCGTATCAGTTCATTTTCGCCAGACAAGCTTAAAAGAATCTTGAGGTCTACGCCTAGTTCATATAAAGATTTTGTGGAGTTAGAGCTACCTACGAAATCAAGGAAGAAGAAAGAAAGTTGTTCAAGCAAAGGAGTTGAGTCGAGTGAAGAATTTTTATCAAACGAAGAAGTTCAGTCAAGCGAAGAAAGCGGAGGAGAAATTTCAAGCTTATTCAGTACTCCACCAAGCGTTTCAAGGTTTGCTCAGCCAAGATCGACCCAAGTTAGTACACCCCAACAACAGCCAGCCCAAGTTATTGTGTACCAAAGGCAACAACTAGTTCAAGCAATGGCTCAACCAGGAGGTCAACCCGGAGGTCAACCAGCTCCAAACGGTGCTACATGGTTGGTTACAAACCCATCTCCGTTAGAATTTCAAGATTACCATGAGATGCCCAAGAATCCTGAAAATTTTTGTACTAAGTTCATTGCCAATGATGTTAACTACACGGTCGAGGACCATATCAAGATGTTTGAAGGTCACCTACGCAATAGGCAGATTGGGTATGCAGACATGGCTTGCCGCCTATTTCCATATTCTTTGGGAGAAGAGGCTCATTTTTGGTTCATTCACCTACCAGTGGGGTCTATAAGAACATGGGAGCAGATGAAGGAGGCCTTCATCGAGAAGTTTGGTATACCAATCACCCCTGTAGAACTTTATCGTCAATTTGCAGAAGTGAGAAGACAAGACAAAGAGCCCATTCATGCATTCAACAATAGGTTCCAAAAAGCCCTCACAAGGATACGCACTCCTTATGTTGTTGCTGATGCTCGAGAAAGCTACTATTCAGCACTTGATCCTTTGACTGCAATGTTCATGAGATCTCACCCCACTCCGGCGGACATGAATCAAGCTTACGCTAAGGCCGTTGAAATAAGTCAAGGATTAGGATAGAATATAACTGGACCCTCACTATATACTGGCTTAGTCACAGTGAACAATCAAGTACCAACATTTTGTTCAACATTGAATCAACAAGTTCCGGCATTAAATGCAATTCCACAGCCAGCTTACCAAGTTCAAGCACCATCAGGTCAATTAGTTCTCCATCCTGGGATGCCTTTGTCCCAGATGCAAGTTACACAGCCCGTTTATCTCCAGAACACAATGCCACCAGTGAAAACTCAAGAGGAGAAGGATGAAATAAAAGATTTAATCGAACAAGTAAAGAGGTTGTCAGCCGAGGTGACTCACCTCAGAAATCAAAATAATCAGATGCAAACTACACAACGAAATTATCAGGCACACCAAGGTGCTAACAGAGGATATCAAAATAATCCTCCAAGTCATCAGGATACCCACCAAGGATATAGTCATGAAAACAGTCATGGGTATAGAAATAACAATCAAGGATTTCAGAGGAGGTCTTGGAATATAGGGCCCAAAAATGGAGGCCCATCGCCATTAGACAATCCACCACCTCTTGAAAACCGTCCTGCAGATAGAGTTTATATGGCCGAAATTGCCTCATCAGGATGGTGTAGGTTACATAACACGAACCAGCACTCTGAACTTCAGTGCCACGAATTCCAAGTTGTGGCTGGTATTCTCAAGAGTGAAGTAGGTAATACAGGGGCCTCAGAAAACCCTCCAATTACGGGATATGAATTAGTCCCAGCACCCAGATACGATCAGGCATTGATAATAGAAGATTGCAATTTCCCGCCTGAGCTTCAGAGTTACACGCCCCCACCAGTTAATCACCAATTTCCATCAGCTTCATCAAACGCTCCCGTGGGGATGCCAGAGTTTCAAATACCGTCAGAAGTTCACGCCACGTATGCATCACCGGAAGAGCCTCTTCATAGAGATGGTTATGTTTTTCCACCTCTCAACAACAGCATCTTGGTAGAAGGAAGTAGGGAGGTACAAGCTTTTCAAACTACTAGGGGTGAAGCTCCTAAAGTGTATAAGAGGAATTACCACTAACAACGTGAACCTCTGACGTCATCAGTACCTCCAAATAATTTTACAACTCCGCCGCACCACAATGCGAGCAACAACCCAGGTTTACCAAGAGATTCTCCAGAGTACAAGCGGCAAAATGCAACGCAAGGCAGAAGTGGACAACTAGTTATTCAGCAGCCAGTTCATCAAGTTGGGCAAAGACAAAAGGAGAGTCTTCCTAGAGAGGACGTGAAAAGACTGGGCTCTTATGTACTAGAAGAATTCAAAAGGATGAAGGTTAGTCTTCCCCTACATGAGCTAATGAAGATTGCAGAGGTCAAAGATACAATCTTGGGAAGTTTGTATGAAATGCCCGTTGTGAAGAATACTCCCCAAGAAATATCTAGTTCATCAAGGAATCCTCCTGTGAATACACAGTCTCGTCCGGTACAAAACACAAATATGTAGAAGAAGTGCCTCATGCACCATTCGACACTTGGGAAGCTCCGCAGCAGCCTCAAAACTTTATAGGTATGGCACAAGGTCTAGAATGCGCCCTTGAGGCTAGGTGGGAGGTAAAATCCTTCTAAGTGTTTAAATTGAAACCTCACACATTCATATGCGCCCAGCTTAAGAAAGGGTGGTTGAAAGTTTCTAAGGCATAAATATTGGAAGTGCATCCCATGGATTTGCGCCCAGCAAAGAGGATAGAGTAGCCATTGGCGACTTTATTCTGTGTTGGTGTAGTCGCAAAAACCACATCAACAGGAACCTTGGAGTCGAATGCCTGATCTTTCTCGCAATCTTAGCATGCAGGATATTTTGATCAAGAGAGGATAGAGTCACCGTTGGTAACTTTATTCTGTGTTGGTGCGTGTTATCCTGAATTTTTAACTTGTTTTAAAAATTTGGATAACCAATCAAAATTTTCATAAAATCTGAGATTTTTCTTCTTTAAGGCACGCATTACGAGGTGCAAAGAGTGGGAAATCTCAGTTTTCAGTTTATTAACCTTTGGGCTACTCTTTTTCCTTCTTTCGTTTATGTTTTCGTCAATTTCTGAGTTGTTTTTGGTGTCTTTTTGACCAATTTCGGGTTTTTTAAGTAACTCAGCAAATAAGGAAATTTTGACTTGAAAGCAAATTGCTAAAGTGTTTAAAAATCCCGAAATTGCTTTAGTGACTTAAAAAGTCCGAATTTTTGACAAGTCCTTATGTTTTGACAAAAAGCAAAATTGTTATTTGGCTTTGAAAACCCGAATTTATTTGAAGTCTTCATATTTGACAAAAGTTAAATTGCGTTGAAGTCTAAAAAGCCCGATTCATTGCTAAATGATTCAAAAAACCCGATTTTGCTTTGTCATTTGTAAAAGCTTCAAAAAAGTGCGAATTTGTTTTAAAATAAAATTGCGTTGGTTCCTGAAAACCCCGATTTTAGTTTTTATTGACATTTTGCATTGTAAAAAGCTTCAAAAAGTCCGACACCATTCAGATTTGAGCTAGTTGAATCCTTGTTTGCTTTCACTTCCCTGATTCAAGGAGATTTTATCGACCTTAATGCTTGAAGTTCGGATTTTTGTCAGTAAATAGCCGAGTTTCTGTTATCTTCTCATCGCGCCTAGGGTTTTATCTCCATTGTTTTCAGTTCCAACTTGCCTCGGGTATGTTACACGTTTTTCTTCATCTTTCTTTCAACGTTTTTCTGTTATTTTTACTTTATGTTTGACGTCATTCTCATTTATCCATTTCGTTTTTCATTTTTATGTCTTTAACAGAAAACGCATTTTACTTTAACTTTTATACGCCTTTTTATACAGTTATCTACCTTTGTTAATACTCGTATTTGTTAGTATTCGCTGTTATGTTGCTAAAATGCATTTTCTACGTCGTTATCTGCCTTTATTATATGCGTTTTCACTGCCATTTATTTCGCCTCTATTCAAAATGCATTTTCCATCTACCGTTTATCCTTCATACCCCACACACCCTTCATTTTCCTTCATCTCACTGAAATTCGCTTTCCATCTCATATACTCCATACATAACGCATCTTTTTACTTTGAAATGCCTTATAAAGAAAACACGTTTTTCATTCTGCCATTTCCAGCAATAAACTTTCACTTCATTTCGTCTTCATTCTATCTTCCAAGCTTTCATATTCCATTTTCATTCATCCACTTTGATCTTCCATTATCATTTTCCATAAGAATAAATATTCAGCTTTCATTCACCTTTCGGGTTTTTAACTCCAAAATGCAATTTCGGGATTTGCAGTTGAAATAACAATTTTCAGAATTGCAAAATTGAAAAATTGTTAAACTTCCAAAAAATCCCGACTGCCTTTGTGAAAATTGTCAAAGCTCTTTAAAATCCCGACTGCCTTTGTGAAAATTGTCAAAGCTCTTTAAAATCCCGAAATTACAAAAAGCAGAAATTGTCAAAATGTTCAAAAAGTCCCGAAATTGTTGAAGGCATATAAAAACCCGAAATGCCTTAAAAAGCACAAAAGTTGACCTTTTTGGGTGAAATTCCAAATTCAAGCCAAGATCTCTGTCTTACTGTTTCAAGAAGACAACTCGTTATTTTTGACTGCCACCATCCTGCCATCATTCCATAATTCCAGTTCGTCTCCATCCGCCTTCCATCATTCTTTCAAAGTCCATTTCATTGTCTTAGGGTTTGAATTTCACCATGTCCACTCACGTTGATGCTGATGATGTTCTGACCTTATGGGGTTTTCACCGCAGTCTTGCAGATTCCTGTTCAATGACAGACGAGCCAACTTCTCCAAAAAGCAAAAAGATGAAGTACAAATTCGATAAATATCAGAATGAGATTTCTCCATCTCATGTGGTTTCGAATATTGATGAGATCAAAGACACAGAAATAGGGCATATTGATATGTCCGAATTCCTTGAAAGAGCTGAGAAATCCACTTCTTCTGATATGCAAAAATTGCTGAGGAGTCATATTCATCTGGTATCTTCTTTTCCTGTTGCTGCCCTAGAACCTGAATTCGTTCTCGCATGTGCAGCGCACTTTGATAAAGAATCCAGAACAATCAAGGACGATGATGGCAACGTGGTTATCAGACTCGATGCTGAAACAATCAACAGAGTTTTCAGAGTCCCTGATGCAACTACATATTCAGAGATTTCATTGAAGAGTGCTCACAGACATTTTGAGCAGAAAAAGAGTGATTGTATTAGACATATCAATTCTAAATGGCTTCTGAAACCATGGCCTTGTGTCACCCGTATACCCAAGTTGTATCGGTCTGATTTCAAAGAGGAAATAAATGATATGATCACTCTTCTGAGCAGAATTGCAGGGTTGAAGGTTTCTAGTGTGTTTGAAAACTGGATGTATAAGTTCATGGTGGTTATTAGAAAAGCACAACATCCAATTTTCTGGGGAGAAATAATCAGTGACAGTTTGTGTGATCAGCTTGCACAGGTTCCTACCACTCTTACCTTCTATATGAATTCATACTTGGTTTATATAGCAGCTTCGTTGAGGCATTTTCCAGGCCTATCTCCTGAAGGTGACAGATCGTTGGTGCCTGTATGGAAATATTATGATCAACTGACTTTTATTCCAAGTCGAGCGCATTATAGAAGGGTTCAAGATGCCTTCTTTGGTTATTTTATGTGTTTGTTTGACAAAGAACTAGCAAACAACAGGGTATCTGAGGCAGCTTGGAATAAAGTTAATCAGTATGGCTGCTTGTTTCTTCAATTTCCTACCTTCACTTACTTTGGCTGCTTTGAAGACCAACCTTATATGCTTCCAAGATCATTCTGATGGAGCTGGGAAGACAGTTGATGGCAGTTCATTCACGTCAAGCTACGCAACATAAGTCTGGAATTGGTATTTCTTCACATAATCCATTGGTAATCGGCAGGTATTCTCTGACAACTTCTTCGAGAGCCAAAGCAATGGAGACTGAACTTCAGGAGATAACATTGAAGAGATTCCAAGCTAGAGTGGATTTTGATTACAGAAGGATGAAAGATAAAATAAAAAGAGCCTTCACTCATGTTCACCGTATTGAAGACATTTGGGCAGACCTCCGGACAGAAAAGGATATATACAAAATGGATTATTGCAGGCTAACTTTGGAGCAAATTATTGATCTAAATCTGACTTTAATTCCAGAGGGAGTAATTGATGATAGGCAGATTTTAGATCCTGAATACGAAGAACAAGGAGTTGCTAATGCCCCTATTCCTGCAATTCAGTGGTCTCAAAAGGAATCCGTCTCTATCTTTGATAGATTTCAATCAGTCTTGGCAAACACCAACTCTTGGCTCAAAAGCATAGGCGTCAAGACTATCAAAATCAAAGTTAGAGCTGAAGATGATCCAGCTGGTCCTAGGGGATTGAAATCAGAAATTAGAGAGCAATCAAAAGGAGCTTTCTCTTCAGGTACCAGAATTTAGCTGAAGGTAAGCAGAGCTGCAGAACAACCATTGGAAAGGGAAATATCAAAGGGAAAAGAAGTCAATGAAATGCAGATTCAAGTTTTGGAGCAGCAAGAACGAGACGAGGTTCTTGAGACCTCTACTATTCTAAGTGAAATAATTCCTCACATTGAAGCTCCAATACCAGAATCAGCCATATCTCCTATGTCTCTTATCGACAGCGATGTTGATTCCTTCTCCACCGTTTTCGTTCCTTCTATTCCACCTCAAGAGATTAGTCATCAGCCTTCATCAGTTAAGAATACTCCCATAAGAAGCTTGCCTGATAACTTCAAGAGTATTTTTGACATAAATCCAATCTTTCCAGCCATGTCAGAAATGACTCTTCCAGAAATAGATACATCTGTAACAAGCTTTGATTCTTTCATGGCCAATCCTAGTTGTAATTTGTCTTCTACACAAAACATAGTTGCTGTACAAACCGAGGCACCTCCTAGAATTTCTGTTGTATCACAAACTGAGGCTATTTCTACGGAGACTGTAGTTGCTATTTCAGATGTGACAACTTTGGATCTTCCTCCATGGTTGAATTCAATTGCTCCCAAAAGAAAGAAACAAGCAGTGTCTCCTGATATTTTCGATTTTCAAAAATTGAAGAAATCAAAACCGATGGTTGCAAAGAAAGCTAAAACAGTCTCACAAGTTTTTGTTGATAGCAATAGAATGAAATATGCTGAGATTGCAGAGCTTCTAGTTGATAAACCACATGAAGAGATGCAGGTATCTGATTACAGGTTCACAAGAGTGGAATTGGGCAAGCAGACTCATGCCAATATGATGCAGGATGCTCAAAGTTCAGTGACGATTTTGACACAAAGTTATAATGAACTTCTAGCTAAAAAGGAAAAGCTTAAAGAAGACAATGCTCAGCTGGTTTCAGTCATTCAAAGGATTACAGGATCATCAGAGGCAGTTGATCCTCTATCTACAGCTCCTCCTAATGAATCAGTTAGGCAATTAGAAAGAATTGCACAAAAGGCCAAGGCAGTTGATTCATGGATAACTCAGCTGATTGATCAAAGCATTCCAATGATTGAGAAGACCTTGCAAGTTCTCAAAAATGTCAGAATAGCAAAGATAAAGCTAAATCAGACTTTGGAAGCCTTCAAGCAGAGTTTGGAATCGCTTGAGAAGGATTTAAAAATCTGGCATGAGATAGATCAAGTTAAGTTACAAATTCTATGCAGCAACTCGATCTTGCCAAACAGAGAGAAGTACATAGAATTTGAGGAACTTATGACAAATAGATCATTGGTCATTCAAGATCTTATTAAAGATATCCAGGCCACTTTGGAAATGAATGATGAAGTTCAGCAGGATATTCTTTCAAGTTTTGAGAAGATCTCTTGTACAGTTTTAAATCAAGAAGATGAATTACTTGCAGCTGATTCAGTTACTTCAGGAATGGCGGCCAATCTTCGTCAACAAATGGAATCACAGCAATTTTCTATGGATTCGATTCACAAGCTTATTAATCATCAGACAATCCTTGAGAAAATGCGAACTACTTATGAAGAGCATAGATTGGCAACAATCAGATACTTTGATGTAATTTTGAAGACAGTTGCAGTGGCCAAGAACACGTTGGGTCCTGATCCGAATGAGTTGCAGACCATCATCAGCAAATTCTTATCTTTCAAAGATAGGAATGAAACAAGTTAACATTTTAGGTTATTTTATGTATTTTTACTTTCGACAAAATATATGTAAAAACAAATTTTGCAATTGCAAGTGTTCTTTCCTTGCAATTTTCGAAAATGTAATTACATGTAAAATCTTACAAGACAAATCACAATTTGGATTGTAATTTTGAATAAGTCAATTGCAATTAGTTATCGGTTGAGAGATTTTCTCAAGTTTGTTGAGATCCTCCCACCTTTTTCTCCAGACCTCCCTCCTATAAATACTTGAGGGGTCTATTGTAATAGATATCTTTTTAGCAAGCAAGAAAACTCTGCAGAATTTTATACTCATAAAGTCTTTGAGCTTTATAGTGGAATATTGTGAATTTTCAAGTAATATCAAGAAGCTGGAATTTCAGACTTTGAGCTGAATCCTTGTTTTGCATCCTTAATGTTCTTATGTCATTTTGGATCATTATTATTTTGTGATTACTTGAGAATTGTAGAAGATTGCTGAAAAGAGATTCGATTTAAATATCTGCAGACTTTGTGCTGTAAATGTGAGAATTGAATTCATAGTTAGTATTAGAAATTGAGAATAATTGCAAGTCTTTGTGCTAGTATTAACTCTCATTTAAAGTAATCGAAAGATACATCATAGTTATAGTCTTTGAGCTGTTTTGTGTTGTACTTTTTCATCAAGTAATCGTTCTGAAAAAGGTTGATAGGATTTCATTCTTCAAGACTTTGTGCTTATTGAATTGTTTTCCCGTCCCGGAGGAAGTAACGGAAGTCTTTGTGCTTTCAGGAAACTTTATTTCCTCTCTCTTAATTTCACTGCATAGCTGTTGTAATAAAGTTTTATCAACGTATACTGTTTCTTTTCTTTAAAGAGAAGAGAATATAATCTTTCCTGAAATAAGAGGAACGATTGCTGTCCTATCCATTTAGTTTTATTTTGTTAAAGGGGGAGCCTTCCCTTAATTAGGAGAGTTCAAACTCACGTGCTGTGGTTGAAATCACAATTTTGTACGCTTTCACAGGTATACAAAATTTCCAACCAACAGTGCGGTCATAAAAAACCCGTCAACAGAGTGCACTTGTGTTTTGTTACTTGGAAGAGATAGGTTCTTAATTGATTCCACCCGATTCGGGTCAATTCTGGTTCCCTCTTTGGAAACGATGTGGCCAAGTAGCTTTCCCTCTGTCACCGCAAAGATGGCCTTCTTTGGATTCAATGAGATCTTATGATACCTGCATCTTTTGAACACTTTCACTAGGTGTGAAAAGTGGTCTTCCTGTTTATCTGAGAAAACGGTTAAATCATCAAGGTAGACGACTATTATCTTGTTCCTGAGATCCCCAAACGCCAAATCCATGGCCCTCTGAAAAGTCGCATCGGTAATGATAAGGTCGAAAGGCATTCTCTCATAAGCAAACGTTCCCCGTGGTGTGGTGAAAGTTGTCTTGATTTGATCCTCCTCTGCCACTGCAATTTGATTGTATCTGGAAAAACCATCAAGAAGTGATAGCATCTTTGAACTGGTGATTGTATGCAAGGTATGCTCCATGATTGGTAAGGGGTAATTGTCCTTCAAGGCAGATTGGTTCAAATTCCTAAAATCCACGCAAATTTTGATTTCACCGTTCTTTTTGTGCACAGGGACTATGTTAGACACCTAGGTGGAGTGATGAATTGGAAAATTTATCTTCGAGTCCACCATCTTTTGAATTTCCGAGTAGATAGTATCTTGGATTCGCGGATTATAATGTCTCTACTTTTTCCTGAAAGGCTTGACATCAGACTTTAGAGAAATTGCATGTGACAATTCTACGGGTGTGAAGACCTTCAAGTCTTCATAAGACCAAGCAAATACATCCTTGTACTATTTGAACAAGGCGGTAAACTTCTCAACTTCTTTTGGAGTACAACACTTGCCTAAATTAACAAGTTGAGGCTTGTCTTCAGTGCCAATGTTTACTTGGTAATGCTCTACAGAAGTGTTAACACCTGACATCCTTTGATCTTGAATGTATCGGTCATGTTGGTCAAAAATATTCTCTAAAGACACCAGACCCTTGGGAATTAGATTTCCTTTCAGTTGTATGATGCCAAAATCTATAACTTCAGTCTTCAGTGAGTGATTCCTTAAAAGGAGTAGTACTTCCTTCAAAGAACAACTCTTTGTAGTTGTCTCCCATGATGAGAAATTTTGCA
The DNA here is from genome assembly GCA_007258455.2 of Sequoia sempervirens. NCBI lineage: Eukaryota > Viridiplantae > Streptophyta > Pinopsida > Cupressales > Cupressaceae > Sequoia > Sequoia sempervirens. The sequence goes on from VDFB02352513.1 coordinate 195,803, forward strand.
ATGTCATCATCGTCATCAAAGACTTGCCAATTGTTTGAATTATCTGGAATAGTTGGCCTGTAGATCAATTCAATAGCAAATGTATTCTGACGAAAGTCAAAATGTGGCATGAAAAGAGCGGCTGCCACCGCGAGGGCATTGGCTCTACTATTATCTGAACGTGGAATGTAAATGATGTTGAACGCCTCGAACCAGCTGATGGCATTCCACACCCTCTGTTTATAGGATCTAAGGTGATCTTTCTTGACTTGAAATTGGTCTTTGATCTGTTTAACAATCAACTCCGCATCCCCTTTGACTCTAAGTAACTTGATCCCCATATCCTTCGCATTCTTGAGACCTAATAAAAGCGCTTTGTATTTTGCCGTATTGTTAGTGCATTCAAATTGCAATCGGTATGCAAATGGATATGAACGACCTTCAGGAGAAGTGATCATGACTCCCGCTCTTGAGCCAGATGTTGAGCAGCTGCCGTCAAACTGCATTGTCCACACTTTTGATTCTTCATATGATGTAGTCGTGGAAAGTGCAAACTTCTGACTGTCTTCAGTTACTTCAAACATCATAACATATGTGCCCAAAACCGTGTCTTGATATAACACTTGTGCCTGTGAGTCCTGGGACCTTACCACTGTAAACCTTGACTTGGCCTCAAGTTTTAGCTTGAAACTACCATTCTTCAATGGGATTGTCGCGAACGACCAATCCAGTTGAATTTCGCTTCTGAGGTCTTTCTAGAAACTCCTACTAACATTCCATAACTAGTTGGAATGTCAGCTACCAAGATAGTCATCATAATCTTCTTTTCAGGACAAGACGCTAGCCTTACTTGTGCATCTTTCAATTGACCGGCGAACGACACTGGCTTTGACTCAAGTGAGTTACACTTTTCTTGAGTTTTGGTGCATGAAAGTCCCAACGCGCTCATGATCTGTAGGGGCATAACATTGTTTGAAGCTCCACTATCTATGATAAAATTGTTGAGTTTAAAACCTCCTATATACAAAGATATATAGAATCGTTTTGGATTTTCTTCTGCTAGCACGGATGACTCTAGCAGTGTGAGCTGGATGATAGCCTTCTTCTTTACAACCTTAAGGATTCTCTCCAACTGCTCTGGATGATCCTCAAGATACTCCAATTGTGAAATTTGTACTTTTTTCATCATGGAAGACACAATGTCGAAGTTTGTTGAAGAGGGTTCTTGAGCAATCAGCATGGTGTTCTCTTGTGAAGATTTGGGATTGGAAGTGGAAGGCACATCCTTTCCCTTTTCATTTGTATTCTGCTTTTCCTCTTTTTCTTTTTGTGCTTTGAAGTGTTGCGCACGTGTGAACACAAGCGATGAGATGTTCTCATGATTGACCGCAAGAAAAAATTGGCGGTATTCTTCTTCTTCTTGTTCATTAACAAGTTCGCAGTCGAAGTATCCCGTTGCGGAGTCAACATCAAAGTTGTTCATCTATGGTGAGACAACATTTGTAGTTGGTGAAGGTATGAAACCTGAACTTGGAGCAACATTAGCAAATCCCATGAGCTGATTCATCCTTTGATTTTCCAGACATGTGGTTCCGGTGTGTGCATCAAAATCATGAAAAGTGCAATAGACTGTAGCCTTCTCAGCATCATTTGTTTGTCTTGGTTGTCCTTGTGGAAACCTTGGCTTGTAATTGTTGAATGGCTGGAAGTTATTCCTCTTTGACTGGTATGGCTGCTGAGGTTGATATGGTGGTGGTGTGGGCAATACTTGTTGCCCTTGAGTGGGTGACTGTCTCTTGAGAATAGTCACCTCATTGGCTACCTTTTGTAGCAGTCTATGCTCCACGGGGATGCGTCCCCTATGTTTTTCTGCCGTTTCCCGTACTGGGTACGAAACGGGGACGCGGGGACGGCTAGGAAACGTCCCTTGGCCGTCCCCTTTTTCCCTCCAAGTACCCGGTACTTCTAGGGGACTTTTGGCAAAAGGTAGGGGACGTAGGGTACTTCTAGAAGTACCCGAAACTTCCCAGCCGTCCCCCATCCGTACCGGGTACTTCTAGAAGTACCCTATGGCCCAGCAACAAAAAAAATACATTTTTATAAAAAAATAAAGTTTTTTAAAATGAAAAAAAGGCATGGGTGGGCCCACAAGGGACGCCCCATGCCACTTAACCTAATTTATGCCTTATATATGCCCTATAGTAGTTTACATAAAATATAATAGACTTTAAAATGGCATTCATACATTGATCTGATTATCAAATTCTGAGTTTCATTTCCTTAAATTTTACTGTCATAAAATGTTACAATATAGCTACAGCCTTACACATATTCAAACTGGAAACTAATATGGACAGATTTGCATATATATGATGCTGAGAATGGGCTACAGCAGTGAGGAAACTACAGATAACTAACTGATTGAATAACAGCAGCAACAACAATTTACAGATAATTATATATCTCAGACCAGACCTGGAATAAGCTCACGCCTGGGCCAAATAGTCACTGGAATCTCCTTGCAAATGAGTGCAGGTCTGAGTAATCTTCATGCCAAGGCATATCCCACTCCAGGTGACCAATATTCAAGCTAACTGGGCACAGATATTCACTCACAGCCACTGTGAAAGGATCCATGTCTGCTCACTGTTCTGAACTACGAGCTCACGTTGATATTAGAAACCTCTTCAAACCCAGTTGCTATGCCCAATATAGTAAAATGAGAAAAAGAAACTCATTTTTACATTTGGCTTGTGAAGTGAAGGAGAGCAAAAGAAGAGCAGCTGAGTGAAGGATCGCCAAACTAGTTAGTATCGTCAGACTCCAGCCTTACGTTGGGATGTTAATCCCAAAGATGCTATGCAGATTGAGGAGAATGCACACGAGGGATTGGTTGGGGTTCCATTGGTTGAGGCAGATCCTTCTATTGACATGGACACTGACACTAACTTAGACTCGAGCTCTAATGGCGAGGGCGATGCTGATTTAGACCTGCCTTATGCTGATTAGGGACCTTGGACAACGATATATTTTCTTAGTTTTATGTTTAGCATGTCATTTCATAGTTGAGACTTAGAGCCTTTGGGCATTTTGGTTATAATTATCAGACTTTTATATGATACGTGTGCACATTGATAATGAAAAGCATTTGAATTTTGTTAATTTGTTTGTCGATTCTCATGTGAAATCTCAATTCAAGTCTAATGATATGTATTAACTTATACAAATGTCTAGAATGAATGCTTTATCAATGTTATGCTATGAACATTTGAAATTTCTATATATTTTTAAAAAATTCCCTATTTTTTTATCAGCCGTCCCCTGCCGTCCCCTAAAAAATGACCCAAAAGTACCCCCGTACCGAAAACTCGTCCCGCCGTACCGGGTACTCCCCGTCCCCGAAACCCCGTGGAGCATAGGTAGCAGTGGATCAGCAGATGCTTGAACAAGCAGTCTGATTGAATCATTCTTCATCTTTCCCGTCATGATCATGTTATCTTCAAGCTTGATAGCTTCTTCTTGTGTAAGGTGTAGATCTATTCCTTGACTTACCTTCAAGAAAAAGGCTATTTCTGACTGTAGTGCATTGATGAAGCTACTCATCAAAATCTCATCAGATGGATTGAGAGTATGGGAAAGACGTGTGACAAGGCGGTTAAACCTTACTACAAACTCCCTTATTGGTTCAGTAGGCTCCATCTTTGAGTTTGAGAGTTGTGCAAATAACTGGTGGCTGTCCACGGCGGGCTTGAATTGCACCAAGAATCTTTCACTCATGTCTACCCAACTTGTGATAATGCCTAGTTCAAGATGATTGAACCAGTCTACAACGTTGTTCTCTAGAGTCTCTACAAAGAGACGAATGGTGATGTGTTCATGTGAAACATGCAAAACGAAGCAAGTTGTTGTGAATGTTGAATTGTGTTCATCAGGGTGTCTAGACCCATTGCCATGGAATCAGGGAAAATGCTTTCATGATCCCTTGGGTAGTTCATGGTGTCCTACTAAGGCCAACGGTCCGATGTTGTCGCCCATGGTAATGGAGTAGGACGTCTTACGTTTCTTGCGTTTCGTCCGTTGTCGGTGTTGTTGTTGTTGTTGTTGTTATCGCCCATTGCTTCAATTGGGACTGGAGATTCTTCTTCTCGTGCGTCTAGGAAATGCTCAAGAACCTCTTCAAAGATCAGATCTTCTTGAAAGAGGATTATTTCTCCTTCTGGTGTATACTTGGTACACTAGGATCCTTTATTCCCGCGTAAGTGGTGGCAAAACTAGTCTACTGGCTGCAAGATCCGCTCTTTCTTCTTTGTCCAGAGTAGTAGCTGCTGCGTTCCTCCACTGAGTAGTTGATGCATGATTTTCAAAGATAAAACTGCATAGGCTACTAATGATATCCGATTGCTTTGCTTCAATGTGTACAAAATTCAGCTGTATGATGGCCGGAGTAAGTCTACTAATGATATCCGATTGCTTTGCTTCAATGTGTACAAAATTCAGCTGTATGATGGCCGGAGTAAGTCCTGGTTGATGAACTGGAGCAGTAGAACGCCAAATGGTCATTCCCGTGACATAAAGCATTTAAGCTTTCTTGAAAATTTCTTGCCTCGTGCCCCACTGTAAGAGTCCTTGCCAATTCTGACTTGAAATTTCTGTTTTGAGCTCTTAGGGATTTTTGTCAACCAATTGTCAAACAATCTCTTCCTAGCAGATAGATGAGTTCTCCTTTGTGTTGTTAAATATTGATTTCATGTGCATCAAGCTTCCAACTTGAACTAAGTCAAAGACTGTAAATGCAATGAGCTGAAATATAAAGTGCTGATCTGAACCTACAGTCAGAAGATATTTGGACAAACACTTGTTGAACAATTCCCAATTTCTTGTATTGCTGCTTGAAACCTCTATAATTCTTGTCAACAATGTGAATACTGATTGCCTTCTATGAATAGACAATTTTAAAAATGATAGACAATGCAATCTTAGGCCCAAATGGCAGCAATAAGGCAATTACAATATGCTGTTATTACAGCAATCTTGTATGACTGTAACTGAAACAAATCACAACAATGCAAATGCAATCCTAACACAATTCTTAAGGCAGCGATCCTACTCCTGAGACAATCAGCTTACACAGAATGAGAAAGCAATTACAAAGCAGTATAATCAAAGGACATATGGAACCTTATTGATGCTTTTGATACATTTAATCTATAATTCTGAATATTGCCTTGCCAATCTATATCTCCACTATTCCCTAAATCGATCCCCTAATCACACTTCCTATTTCCCTTTTCTATATCATTGTTCCTCTCCATGAGGGATACATCCCTTCAAGAAAAGATATAACCATTTGTATAGTCCAACAGTGACTTCCTTATAATCACTTGTATTTATTATCCTTTAATTATATTATTCACTTTTTACTCAACTCCCATCTTCCTTTGATAGATTTGCTGCCTTTAATCGTATTACCTTAGTCTCTCTTAATCTTCAACTATAGTCGTGGAAACTATATGATAAAGGATGCTAACTATTCTTTGGAATCGTCTCCTCATATTTGTGGCTTTTATCATCGGTGGGCTTCATAAAATATGTGCGACCACAACTTATATGATATTCATTGTTTATCCCTGTATTTATTAATAGTCATCACTTCTTGAATATTAATTGTCCCTGTTAGAGAGATACCATAGCAATGATAGTGACAAAGCCCAATAATGCCATATAATGTGAATGTCATTGGTGAAGGAAGTATTATTTATCAATATGCCCGATCGGATTTCTCACTTAAACTGCTTCATCTTTGGAAGTTTCTTATAATTTGTTGCTTACGCATTATTAAGTGCTTCCTTCTTATAATTACGTCTACATCAAATGTTGTTAATTGACAATATAACGGTCTCCTGAATGACATCGTTCCAATCTGAAAATACCAGAAAAGCTCCATGATGAATATCTTTCGTTCATCGATATACCAAGAATATGCTGAGTTGCCCTTCTGTACATATAATAAATGGTTCTTGCGACGTGGATTGGTGTGAAGAGCCTTGCTAAATCTGTGTGATGAGCTTGTTCAAAATGGATAAGACAAGCAACCAAATCGAGACAGCAAGAGAACTTATAGTATCAATCTTAGTTCATCTATAGTCCTTGCAGAGTTGCCTAAAATACCAACCGAACTTCCTGCTATCTCAGTCAATTGCTCAATATCCACAACTGAAAGAATTTTGTGCCTGTCTATCGGGTGTCTTCTTTCTCTTCACTCTGTGTATCGGTGTCTTCTTTCTCTTAACTGTGTATCGGGTGACTTCATCATTGTAGAGGCTTCGATCCTTGCTTAATCTGCCACTATAGCACCCAGATTAGTCATGAGATCGTTATATACTGTTAAATAAATAATAATTACTCTATTTCGAATGCAAATATACATATATGTTATTGTATGCCCATTAATATATCACATGTATACTTATCTTAGATATTCTTTTGTGATGGGGACATCACACCCACGGTGGGCGCCAGAAAACTATTGGTGTGACAATTCACACCTCTGCAGTATGAATTGGCCACGGACAGCTATGCACAGTGCGTAATGACTACTCTTCAAATTAGGAGGGGAAGCTCCCTCTTGTGTTGATATGCGTGAAAAAGTAAATAATCTAAATCTTATCTTTTTGACTCAGCTGGAAGAGGCACAAGGTTCAGGAAACCAAGAACGTTGCAGCTAAGGATTTTCTCTACTTTTGCAGATCTTTAACTACATCTAAGCTAAATGCTAAACTATCCTATTTCCTCAAGAAACAGAGCATGACGACTTAGGAGCCAAGAATTGGTTATATGATAATCTATAAGTCAAGATTTCCAAGGAGATAACGACACCTATCCCAAGGCGTAGGCTGAAAGAAAGATTATTGGCAATACATCAAACAACAAGCTTCACTTCTAAATTCCTAAGGAGATGACAACACCTATCCAAAGTGTAGATATCAAACAAAGCTTATTAAACACAACATGAAATAATAACTAGGACAATAGATTGCATATTGAGACAAGCATAACAATAAATGATCAAACCAGCAATTATATTTAATCTAAGGTGAACCAGTACAATAACAATAACATTCAGGCAAGGCGGCACAACTATTTATTATCACCATAAAAGTTCGTGAACAGATACTGAATAGCAATACTACAGGCAAGGTGGCACAACATGTATGCTATCACACGCAAAAGTTAATTACAAATGAGCAAAGTGCTCTTATTTATAGACATCAAAGGTGTAGGGAACCCTCAAATCACCTTGAGTCAACAATTAGTCTTACAAGCATGCAAGATTTTATTGCTAAACCTAAATAAAGCAAACTATACAGTTAACTGAAAAACTACCATCAATTAATTGAAACAAGACTAAACTAAATGGACATGTGCAACATGCATGTCCTTATTGAAATCAAAGTTAACTGATAACTAACATCAGTTAACTGATCCTAACTGAAAGTCTAAACTCCTATGAAGATATCTCCAAAGATGAGATGTCCGTGCATAAAATCAGCAATTAGAACTCAAGACTAATGTCGAGTTAACTGCTGCTCCTAACTCTATCCTCGGAAATAACTATAGGTTCCAACTAACTAACTACTCCAAGCCATCACGGATTATCATCTCATCCAAGAACAAGTCGACTGTCTCCTCCTCTGGCACTTTGATGCTATCCACAATGATAACCTACCTGTTCAACTCCTTCTAACCATTTATGATCATCCTCATGCGTTCTCTGACCTTTTCAGTTGCATTTTTGAAACTAGTTGTCATCACTGAGAGGTGATCCAATTTGGACGCCATAGGATCTCCATCTAGATTGTCACGAACAAGCTTCTCAAACTCGGCCTCAACTGCCTCAAGATAGTGTAAGTACCATCCTCAAGAAGATAATGGCACAGGATTTGAGTGATAAACTCACTGATGAGTTTGAGAGCTCCGATAACATGGTCTTTAAGTGCATCCAACCTTGTAAAGATTTTGTCATATGTTTCCATTTTGAAGAGATGTTCTCTCCACGTGAAGACCTTTCTCTTATCCTCATCTTCTACAATGACGTCATATGCAACTGCTAACTAAGATATGAGAACCCGGTCCTTTGCCCTGCTCTGTGCTATGGCCAATTCAAGTTGTTGGATGCCTTGACAAAGCTCATGTGCATCATACCTCAATTGATATAACTCTGTGAGGAGGTGTCGACCTGCTATAATGAAATCTTCAATCCAGTTGTCCAAGAGCTTTCCACAATTGACTAACTAATCCAACTTCTATTGTTCTGCAGGTGTCCCTTGAAGGTGCGGAAGACCAGGTGTTCTACTCGAGTTTCCATGAATGAGATCAGAAATATACTACCCGAGTTGCTTCATCTTAGCCTTAAGAAGCACTTTATCTTCTCTGTCCTTCATGACGCACTCTTCAAGATTACTTGTGACAGCGCTGAAGAGGCTCACGTTCGTTTCTCTAGTGCTCTTGCCAAGATTTGCTTTTACGAAGGTGAAATCACCAACTTCAACTTCAACTTCATCCAGGCTCTTACCCTCTGGTGGCATAGCAACTTCAATGATGATCTCTGCTTCCGGAGTTTTCTCAATATGCACTTGCTTCTTGATTTTCTTGTTTGCCATCTCCTGATAAGGATTGCCAAACTCAGACAAATCAAGCTTACAAGAAGGCTCTCACCTCTATCTTCCAAAAGATCTCTCGAGCCAACATGAATGAACAATGTTATTCTCTCAAGGAGAGACTGTTGTTGCTGTATCAACCTCTGATTGATCAACTGGCGCTGAGGCTGGCCGAACTGGCGATTCAAGCTCTGAATCTATATCAATGGGAGGTGACTGCAGTGAAAATGGTGTATCAGGAGATAGATCTGCGTCAGCCTGTATGACTGTCTCCATTGGAACTTCAGGCGCTCTTTCAACCTGCTTCTGCTTCTGCTTGCCAATACTTCTTCCCTTTGTATTCACACTGACTCAACACCTTCAAATGGCTTCAAGATACCTTAACTTGAGGCATTGACCTTGAGGTAGAAGGTAGTGAGGAAAACCCTATTGGCAGCTCTGTGTGTTACATCCCTTACATTGAGATAATGTGATTAGTTATGTATCTCAAATGCAATGTTAGTTGCAAGTAACTGCTTTCATGTGAATATGACATTGAGAATGCAATAGTTGTTTTATTTATCATAGTAGTAATGTTAACGAACTTTTATTATGCAAGTGATTTTCTTGTTCACGTGAAATTGAATGTGTTTGTGAAATTATAATTAAATATTTATATAGCCAGTCGTTGGGAATGATTTAACCATAATACTTGTCAGTGGATGCAGGATTGTCAACGCCATGATGGAAAAGGAAATATCATCAGGGAGAGGTGGTGGTTAACAAAGGATCAAAATTATCGTCTTGTCATGAGCCGGAAAATGATGGTGGAGATTAATCGTTACCTTGGCCATTTCATAAATTAAATAATTAATCTAGTAAGCCTAGTTCATTTCTTGTTTCACCTTATCTTCCTTTGGAATGAAAGGTCTTGTAATAATTTTTATTAGAGTGCTAATTTCCTAGCCGATGGCTTAATATAATTCAAAATATGAAATAATTTGGGCGCCGACAAAAAAGGGGGAGACTCATCACCACCTTGCCCATTCTTCTTTCCATAAACGTCCAAAAAGGGAAATCAAGAGTCGAGCACAAAATTGAATCTTGGTCCCTTGGCATTGGATGAGCTCTCTCTTAAATTTGGTCTTTGTCTTCCTCAGTGGGTTTTTAGTCGATCAAGAAATCTTTCTTTTTGAACTTCGTTCTCTCTTTTCCCTTGAGTATGGTTAAAGCTTGCCTTCTCTAGCCGAACCAAGAATGATATTGTCTCCTTTCTAACCTCATAGTTGTAGCTCACGTCCCTGTTTTTCAGCTATTCCTTCCTTTGCATTGTTTCTATCATTTCGTTACTTCCTCTTTCAATTTCTGAATCATAGTCAGCATTACAGAGAATTGAGTTCGAATTAATCTAAGTGATGCGCGATTAGCAAGTTAATGTGCATTTCAAATCTCTGCTCCTTGTTAGCGTGGGAATTCTATGGTGATCTTTCAATCAATCTTGAGCAGGAATTTCTATTCGTCTCTCCTTGCTCGGGTATTTTTCTGTGGCGCGTAGAGATCTTCGATCTTTGGTTTCTCCAATTTTTGAAGGCAAGTAAATGTATCTTTCTTATGTGAATGAGACTTGAATTCGAATTGCATCTATCCTTGCCAAATAACATAAAGTTGGCAACATAAATACATGACTTTTATTTTTATCGAACTAGGTACTCTTTATTGAATACATTGGATTGATACTAAATTTCTTGAATATAATCTTCAGCCTCGTTGGGTTTGGAACCAAAGCCGACCCTGAAGGTAGTCACTCATCAATTTCTTATTTATTTTCTTCTATCAATTTGGGGATCTGAATCGCACACCTTGATCCTCTATTTTGATGAACTTGTGATGGTTTCTGGAACACTTCTTCTTGTTCAATCTGTGGTTAAGTCTTGACTTAGTAATTAAGGACTTGCTTGGTTTTAAACTAGACATAATTTTCAATTATTGAGATCTAAGGGAAACAATTATTTAATTCCAGACAATCTCAATCATTCAATAAGCCGAATCATGACCTCGCTTTCCTCTTTCCTGCTCTTCGGAGTTCTCAAGGATTCTTAAGTATGATTATAGAGGTTTGGAGATCCTCACTACCGAAATTACCTTTTTCTAATGCAATTATTTAATGGTTAAGATAAAATCTGAACCTAAGAAATGGGAATCAAATTGACATTAAATCAATAAATTTGAGACATATGTAATCATGTCGAGCAAGGGTAAGAGCATTGATGGCAAAGGAGTGCCAGTAATGCAAATGAAATCCTTGGACAAGGTACGATGCTAGATTCAACATCTATCAACCATTAAGTACCGGATGTATCACTAATCAGAGCAATCTTCTAGTTGGAAAGTACCCATAGCGAAGGTTCAATCAAAAGATACAGGTCCTTGACACTAGGCTCAGAGGCATGACAATAGAATGATCCCTGTTGATTACCCTCATGAAGGGACGGGTTCATTCAGTCGTAGGAACACGGAAGACCAATAGGTCTTCGGTTGGGCGGTAAAGCCCCTGATGATATCTCCTTTTCCCATGATGATAGAGTCAAGTTGAAATGCTTCAGCTTCTTAACTCTAAACTCTTGAAACCCTTCTCTCTTAAAACATCTGAAATGATGACTTAGCTTAAAATGAATTTGTTGTTATTTTATTCAGAAGAAATGAAAAGTTAGTTAAAGTTCTTTTTGTAATTATGTTATTGGAAATAAGTTCGATGTTCTTTTCAGCTGAAATTTAAAGTAGAAGTTAGTTGAAGAAATGAATATTATGTATTTACTTTTATTTGAAAATTCCTTTCGTTTGAAATGTAAAAAAAAAAAGAAACCCTAGTTTGATTCGAGTTTCCTAACTGTAGGACAGCTCGAGTATTACACAGTGACTGCAATTGTCTCGCGCCTTCTCTTACTCTCGAACAAGTGCATTCTAGTTTTGATAACTATCTTTGACACATCCTCAATTGAAGCATTCTCTCTGGCATACCAATTTGGTTGGCGAAGTGGCTGGCAAGCAACTTGATCTTTGACAAATGAGCTAAGCAACACCTCTCTGTCATCATCTGACAAACCCTCAACATCCTCTGATAGGAAATTGACAAGTTGAGCAATGTAAGTCTGCAATAATGAAGTCGGCGCACTTCAAATTCATCTTCGCAATTAGCCCAAAAGTACTCAACCAAGCTACATAATGACCCAAACGATCATAGGAACACCTCTCGATAAGAAACCTAAGATTGAGTTTCTCTAACTCGTTCATCATTAACTTGCAATCAACAGTTGCCTTGCATTTGTAAATACCCCATCCGAAAGAAAAGGTGAATGCCTACTTGTGTTGACTGCAAAGAAATGAGTGAACCTCCTAAGCTTGTCTTAGAAAATCCATAAATAGGACTTGGTCTGACTGGTACCTCGGTAGTGTTGTGACCTTTTCACACATCGCCCCATTGCAAATGGGGACCCTTCGTTTTTTTTGCTTTTTGGTTTTGCCTTGGCGTTGCAACTGCTTATCACCAGTCTTTTTGCAATGAGGAGTTTGAATTTTGAATGGTCACCCGAGTCAAGCAAATGAGTTTTAGCCTAGATCACTGTGCAAACGTCGCCATCATGCTTAGAAGGCCTGGGAGACGAAGATCGACTGTCATTTCGGTCAATTCCGACACCTCCCAGTTTTTAGGGTTTTCACCCCGGGCCCCCTATTTTTTAGGACCTACTTTTGGCACTTTTGGGCAATTCTGGGATCCCTATTTTTTAGGGTCTATTTTTGGAAAATTTCTATTTTTAGAAAGTTTATATATTTGGAAAGGGCTCGAGTTTCAAAAATCCACTCAGAAGTTCGAAAAGATCAATGAAACTCTCAGAAAATCAATTTGAAAATTTTTGAATTCATGGTGAAATTCTGGAAAATCACAGAAAAAATAAAAAAAAATCTGGAAAAATCGTTCAAAAAGCACAGAAAAATGGTGAAAAATCTGAGAAATTCATATTAAAATCTAAGAAATTCATGTTAAAATCTGAGAAATCCATGAAAAATCTGAACAATCATGGCAAATTGGAGTCCAACCAGCATGGAGAATGGAGGAATTAACATCAGAAAGCTTCAACCAGACAATGAAAATGGCTTGACTACGAGCAAACTCCGCCCAGCCATAAAGAAGATAATGGCAATGAAACATGGCAAGTCCGCCTAGAGCACTACAGCAATGGCACAAAGATTGGCCAAGTCCGCCTTGGACAAATAATGGAATGGCATGGAAAGGTGGTAAGTCCGCCCAGCTCACAAGGTAATGGCTTGAGATGGTGCCAAGTCCACCCAGCAAAGAAGACAATGCCATGAGAAAGAAGAAAGTCCGCTCCAAAGACAATGGCTTGGACATATGTAAAGTCTGCCCAAGAGAAATGGCATAAATCTATGCCAAGTCCGCCATCAGCTTTGCAAAGGTAAATGGCATAAAGTCTTATAAAGTCCGCCCATGACACATGGCAAAGTGAAAATGTTTTATAAGGTCATTTGGCAAAGAGTTACTAAAGTGCGCCCAGCTTAAAAGGCACATGAAAAGATCTCCAAAGTCCGCCAGCTGGAGAATTAGATAAAGAAAAACATTTGGAAAACTTCTTATGAAGTGCGCTCAGCCTAAATAACAAATGGAAAATGTTTTAGCAAGTCATTTCGCAAGTGCTTTATGAAGTCCGCCAGCTGGAAAGTGAATTGAGGAAACATCTTAGGAAGTGCGCCCAGCCTAAAAAACACTTGGAAAATATTTAACAAAGTCAAATCAACTAATGACATAAAGTTTTTGAAGTGGGCCCACCTTCAAAATGAAATGGCAAAGACTTAGTAAACTCCGCCCACCTTTGAAAATTCATTTGGCAGGTGCTTTATGAAGTCCGCCAGCTGGAATAACAAATGGAAAATGTTTTTATAAAGTCTGTCAGCTTAAAAGGCACTTGGAAATAAAGTAAGAAGTCCACCATCTTTTGGAGAGGTGCTTGAAAAAAAAAGTCATATGAAGTCCACATGGACTAAAGTGAGGGTTGGCAAATATAACATAAAGTCCGCTTTAAAGAGGAAGAATAAAGGTTGAAGTGGCTAGACAAGTGATGAAGTCCGCCCTTAGCAAGATGAGAAGGTGGCAAAGAAATGAGGCAAGTCCGCCCAGCCATATGAAGAAATGGCAAGAAAATTAAGCAAGTCCGCCTTGGATAAAACACAAAGTGGTAAGCCATAGGCTGAAGTCCGCCCCAAAGTGGCTTGAAGGGTAATGAAGTCTGCCTTGAAGAAAAATTGAATGGCCTAACAACAAAGGAAGTCTGCCATGTCTAGAGAAGTATGAAAACTGGAAATTTTTGCCTAAGTATGGGCTTTGAGAAATTAAAAAATGTATGTTTGGCCTTGAAAATTTCGCCATACTTAGGAGAGATAGAAATATTTTTTCTAAGTCTAAAACATTTTACCAAATGACTTAGGGAGATGTGAAGAAAATTTCGCCTGTGACTTAGAATGGCAAGAAAATATGGCCAACGAAAGAGGGTAATGGCAAAGTAAAAGTGGACGAAGCAAATTTATGGCCAAATAAAGCTGGACGTGGCTAGATAAATTTTGAAAAAAGCAAGAAAATTTTGCCAGAAACTTTGGACGATTAAAATTTACGGCAAAATAATTTTGGACGAAGGAAGGTAATGGCAAAATAATTTTGGACGAAAGGAGTTATGGCAAGATAAAATGGATGGCCAAATGAAATTGGACGGAAAGAAAATTAGAAGCTTGAAAATGAAATTTATAAAAATCTTTCAAAGCTTATCTTGAAAAGTTATCTTTAGGAGAGAGAAAATCTAAAATAAATTTATTTTGTTTTACTGCAGGTGGATGACTACGCAAGGCGAGGAAAATGGCAAAGAAAGTGTAAAGTCCGACCGGAAGGGAGATGAAAGAAAACTTGGAAGTCCACCATCGCACATTGCAAGACCAACAGGAAGTCCGCCAAGAGTTTGGCATAATGAAGACAATGACAGGCACACCGTCAAGTACATCCCACTTACACAAGCCAAATTCAAAATTGAAGGCAAACCTACCGGCGAAGTTTATTTGAGCACAAAAATGGCCAAAATCTTGAAGGTATTACAAAGTAGCCAAAATTTGGCTAAGTATGGGAAATTCTCCACCGAAAAAGTTCCAATTTTCCTTCATTGTGGCGAAAGCACAAGGGAGTTCCTCTGCAAATTCAAGGCACTTGAGGAAATTCCAAAGCAATCCAGAAAGAAAGACTTAATGACTTCAAGTCTAAACAGGTGCTCCAAGGCGAGGTGAGAAGAAGAAGCCAAAGTCATCCAAGATCGAAGCACAAAGGATAAAGTCATCGGCAAGGAAAATATTCTAAGGAACAAAACCAAAGTGATCAAAGAAGACATCCAGCACGTTGAGGTGGTGCCTCGTCATCTTCCAACCAATCAAATTGTTCCAAATTAACATGCAACAACTTTCTATTTTATCTGTTGGTTCATATTTGGTAAAAAGGACAAGTGTCCTCGAATGCAATTTTCTCATTGGTCGAGGGGTAGCAAACCCTAATTAGGGTTTTATTTGTAATCTTGGCCGTTGATCCTAAATCAATCTTGGCCATTGAATTGTAATTGGGGAGCCTATAAATTGAGCTCAACCCCTCATTTGTAAAGCATGGGAGCATGTTGCAAAACATGTTGAGATAAGCAACTGTTGTAAGATTGCCAAAGTAATAAGTAATGCATGCATTGTTCTGATGGTGATTGCTTCTCTTATTTTGGAGTTGTCATGGTTCTTATCCCTCATCATAGTTTAGATTTCTTTTCATGTATGTTAGATGAATGCAAGATTTGATAAGTATTGATTTGTGGTGAAACTTTTGCTCATACTTTCTTTGAATGGATGATTTTCATTCAATGCGTAAAGTTAGCCTGAGCTTATTTTGTGGATGCTTAACTTCTGTCTGATAATTATTGTTCGATTTGATGGTAGTTATTCACGACTTGAAAATCATAAGCACATTCCCTTGAAGATTGCACCCCCTTTGTGTAGTTGTCGTTGAGCGTGGCGAAGCAAAGCGTGGTTATTGGTTCCACCAAGTCAATACCGTCTCTTGAATTCTTAGGAGTAGATTAAAACTTCTGAACCTTTATCTCCTTTTTCAGTTTGTTTGATCCATGACCCAAGCAATAGAGCTTCATGGTCTAGACCTTCATTGTGAATTGAACAAGCCTAGCGTAAGTCCCTTTGTGTTACCAGCATAATCACATCAAACCACAGAGCTCATCCGCATTCATCTTAAACATTGGAATTGCCGTATGATCTTACTTGCAATCTTAGCATACGAGGTAGTTTTTCAAGAGGGGATATAGCGTCTTTGGACTCTTTATTCTAGAATGTTTGTTGTGTCATAAAACACGCATCAACAAGTAGCATCAAAGGTTCTCCAGTGTAACCATACACTTGGATATATGTGAAAGTAGGGAATTGAATGAACCAATCCGCCCAACTCTCCATTGCTGATTTTGCCTCTAGTGAAATCTTGATGTGCATTTTGTTGTCAAGGTCTCTAACTATCTTCATGAAGAAGTGATCATTCACCGCTTTGAAATCTTGTCCAACCTTTGAGAACTCCAATTGAGAGTAATATTTGTGAACATGTTGGACAACAAGAGTTCCATTGGTCTTCAAGTGTCTAAAATTGCCTTGGAACACAATCAAGAAGACCAAATAAGACACCATGTGAAACTAATGGATTTTGAGGAATCCAATGATTTGTTGATGAAGGCACTCGTTGATTAACATGGCCCAGTCAAAGTGTTATTTACCATCGTTGATCCAAGAAATGACATAGAACATCAATGGTTGGAAAATATTAGCCTCCTCCCGACTTGTAACCCAATTGAGTAAAGTTATCAAAATAGCAACTTCATCCTTGAACTCGCCACAACCAACCTTCTTTGGCATGTTGGTCTTCTATACTTTTAACCATTAGCTGAGAAACTTTCCTGTAAGATCTTTCTTTGTCTTCATACCATATCTTATCACAAGCCTCAATGACTACATTGAAATTTTCTAAGCGAGGAGGAATAGCAAAACACTTCTCGACATCCCTCGGCTTAAGGCTGCAGACGACTCTCCCATTAGCTGATTTGATTTGTCGTGTAGACGAGTCGTAGTGTTTAATGCAAGCAAGAACAACTTGAGATCAAAAGTTGTGATAGCAATAGATGCTGCTGCCAGCAACCCGAAACGCTCAAGATTTTTTATTGTAGTGCTGCTGGTACCTTCCAATGTGCTCAATTTGACCACTGGATACACATGACCCGAGTCTGTGTCCGAAGTTTTCAAAAAGTCGTGTATCAAGAGCGATTTGGCCTTGTAATCTATGGGGTTGAATTGCATTTTCAAAATCTGGATTGTTGACTGTAAAATCGGGTATGTTCAAACAACTTTCAAATAAAGCTGAAAAAAGCTTTGGATGAGACTAAAAATAGTCAGTTGCGGGAAAAAAATTCGGAATTTTTTCGAAACGTGAGTTTTGTAGAGAATTGAATTCTAAGCAAACCCAAATCGTCAGAAATTCGAAAATTTGAGTCTTAGCAAGGTATGCAAAGGCTTTTCAATTGAGAACTGAAGGAGTTTTAGAGCTTCCCGGGGCAAAATTTCCCGAGAAAATCTAGAACATGGGTTTTGTAGGCAACAAAATTCTAAGGCAACCCAGATGATTCGATTTTGGAAAATATGTGTTCTTGACCCACATGCAAAGGAATCTTTGGAAAAAAACACAGTGCTTCTAGAATAAAAGCAACAAGGCAATTTTCTCAAAAAAATCTAAGACATGGGTTTTACTATTGTCGTTGAAATATGTGAACCCAGAGGATCAGATTCTTAAAATTTTTCCATTTACTTTGACATGCGAGAGAAAACCTAGGACAAGAAAAGAAGAATTTTAGACAAAAGATAAAAGTTTATTTGTTCTACCTCAAAAATTCGCCTATGCTTGAATTCGATTCGATGAAGTCTACATGCACTCAAAAAATGAAGTCTGGAAAATGTATCACATGCACTCGAAAAATGAAGTCTGGAAAATGTATCTTTTGAACAATCTGGACCTGGCATTGTGAAGAACATTGAAAAATATTGCTTGAAGCACCTTCAAATCTTCTTTTGCTCAAGAAAATCATGTTTGCTTGCACCGGTGATGAGAATAATGGCGCCAACATGACTTAAATAAATAAATTTAGGTGTAGAGGCATCACAAATTGCATTAAAATTAGGCGCCATCCTGACTGGACCTCAAAAATATACGACACCCTCTGATTGGACCCCCTTGACTTAGTTAATTGCTTGAGAAATTCGCCCTAAATAGAGCGCTAGCTTCTGATTGGACCAAATTTAGTTAACAATTCATGCAAAAATGAATCGCCCCTTTTGCAAGCAAAATTAAAGTTAGTTGAAAACAATTAACTAAGAATTAAATAATATTTAATTTCAGTTCACAATCTCCACTTTTATAGGGCGCTTCATGCACATGAGTCAAAAAGTCAAACTTTGACTCTAGGCATCACTTTTCTAGAGTAAGAAATTTTCTTGAAAATTTCATTTCACAAACCTCATCGGAGCCCATGTTCAACCACTAATTTTGATTGAATGATGCGTCTAGAAGACTGGTTAACAGTTTCATTGAAGAGTAGGATCAAAATTGACAAGAAACTCCTTGAGGCTGCAAAGCCTAATTCTAAGATCTGAGGCTTCAAAATTCAGGGCGCCCTTGGCCTCCAAGGGCGCTTTTGGCTTCAAACTTTGTAAAATTTTCATTATTTTGGAAGGTGAATTTGACCTCCCTTCATATCGCGTCGTCTGGCGTTCGACAAAACTTTAGAATTGACAGGCAGGCTCACTACGGAGCTGGCTCCGTTTAGCACAAGAGCTCTTGGAGAGCACTTTTCCAAATAACATAATCTACTGGGTTAAAATCAAGGGTGCCCCTGGAGGCCAAAGGCACTTTTGTTCCCAAACATTTCCATTTTTCAAACTGGCTAAAATCACACTTAATCTCCGGCTGTAGGCTGCTGACTTGTCCTTTGACTTGATTGAGGTATGCAACGGAATGCTAACAATGCCACAAACAGGATGAATACTTGAGATCATCAAAAAGATTGCATATTGCATTCAAGGCTCCAAAACCTTGGGTGCCCCTGGCCTCCAGGGTCGCTTTTTCTTTTTCCTTGAGATTTTGACCATGATTAGACCTTATGTTTGACTCCTGATTCTGACAGTTCAGCAACTCAGATTAACCCGCTAACAGATTCATTGCTAAGCTTGATCAAGTCTGAGACAAACATCCTAGGTATCCTTTGGTCATAAACCTTCATCTGGTCCCTCAAAAAGATGGGCGCCCCTGGCTAAGAGGCACATTTTTCACTCTAGTGTTAGTCATTTTTTCATCTCCCTCGTTTCTTGTTCAATCTCTCGTATCAAGTGCTAGACAGATCTTTCAAGCTAACTAGTAGGCTCATCACGTAGTTGACAGTATTTCAGAGAAGTCTTCTTGGAAGTGACAAATCTGAAAACTAAAATCTGGGACTCTGAAATCTAGGGCGCCCTTGGCCTCCAGGGGCACTTTTGCTCTAAAGTTAGAAATTTTTTGATGATTTTCATCCTGACGAGAAATCCCCTTCGAGACAAAGCTTGAGGCCAGGGGCGCTTTTGCTCTAGAGTTAGAAAATTTTTGATGATTTTCATCCCAACAAAAAATCCCCTCTAAGACAAAGCTCCATTTTGCACTTATCTTGCCATAGATTCTTCATTTGAGTGTTTTAGGCTTAGATTTCGATACCTGGTCTTTGGCCATTTGCCATTGACGACCTTAGAGGTCCTAACTTTCCACTTGAAAAAGCAAAAACTACCCACTAGACTTAAACTGACTTTTAACTAAATTTGACTTAACCACTGTGGTCGTGAAGTGAAATAAGCCAATCAAAACAATTTTCAGCCAATTCTAACAAGTTTCAATTTTTAGGGTTTTTGACCTAAAAACAAGGGTGCTAGAAACCATAATTTTCAATTTTTTCAAATTTTTCCAGTATCTTCTTAACATCAAATTGACTCAAAGTCCATACTAGATTTTCCCAAAAATTGTGTTTTGACATCATTTACAAGGTTTAGACTCTTTTGAGCAAAATGCCTTAATGAAGCAAAAAAATTGGTTTGGGTACAACAAGGCCCATAATTGTGACGCAACTTGTCATGATCCCAATGAATGAGTGCACCAAGCATATCAATATACCCAGATCCCGACACATCACACTATTACATCCAACAAGCACGAGAGGATAGTTGTATTTCCATGGGCCGTCAACTCCAACCAACTCCCCAACTCCGAGTGATCTCCCATGGATGTGCAAAACAAGGGAAGAAGACTTCTTACTATCGTCCTCATGAGTAGGAGCTGCCAACTCAAGACTAAGCAAAACCCAAAGATTGCTGTTCCAAATCAGAAAATCAGAATTATCATCATACCTTTTTGTGGTGTCTTCATCTACCTCAAACTTCTCCTTCCTCATTGCTTCATGCTCTCCAACAAGTGTCGGTCTAGTATGAATTCTTCCATGAACCTTAAAGCTGATCTTTCTAGCTGTCATTACATGATAGTGTGAAGATAAAGGACTACTGTCATACATCAGAAAATCAGTCCTTACCTCAGGCTCCAGTGCAATGTCTTTCCCAAACTCCATCAATTCTCCTAGACACATCATGTGCACCCCAGAAATTTCCTTCTCAGGATTACAAATTAACCAATCAACAAATTCGTTAATCTTGGAGCAAAGGAGCTCAAATGTTTCTTGGTCAACCTCTATGGAGCTTTCTCTTTTTATCTCTTCACTATCCTTAGGGTTTTCATGATAAACTTGCCATCCCTCCTCACAGGGGTCAATCTTAGTCAAACCATTCTTCACAATAGCATAACCTTTATCTTGCAAATCATCATACCTTTCCAAGCATTGCAGATTGTCATCATAAGGTTTGATAACTTCCATACCTGAGAAGTGAATGTGTGTCTCCTAGACATCAACAATCATTGGCGCATCTTCAACACACACTTTTGGTTCTTCTTCGGGTTGCTCTATCATGTCTTCATCACTGTTTGACTGTTTTTCCTCTTCCTTTCTTTTCCTCATGTAGTAACCATCAAAAGATTATGTATCCTTGATAGTCTCAGGTTCACTTAAGTATGCATCAAAGATTCGGATAATCTCCTCACTCATGGGTATAGCCATTCTTGTCAATCTTACATATTCTTGGTATGTTAGAAGATCCCTATACTTTTGATACCCTTCATACCATCTAGCAATTTTGGAGAGCACAATTTCATCTTCCTCCTCCTCCTCACTCATGTTTCCATGGAATAACTGCATTCGTACAATCGGATCCACAAGCTGGCAGGATTGCTGCTTTGATACCACTGTAAGACTCCAAACCAATTTATTCACAGTAAATGTGAATGCTCAATTATTAAATGATTAATAATCTGAATTCTGAGAGACACCAATGTAATATGCTAAGCACCAATTTCACATACAACATTAAATGAGGATAGTAGTCAGTTTTATTCTCAAATTTATACCAGTAGATAAAAAAAGTCTTACAACAATCACATAAAAAAATGAATAAACAACACTTAATAAAAATTACTCAAATCTGATTGATTTTGAACGACATGAACATTACAATAATATGACTACTCAGAGAATACTGGAAGATCGAGCCCAAAAGTACTCACTAGAACTCCCACAACAGTAGTTGATCGCAATTATAGAAAATGCTGAATACAAGCTCAGTTCAATGAATTAAACTCATATTACCTGGTTTTCTGAGAGGCACCAAAACATGCAAGACTGACCGTAGTAACGCTGAAAGCATAAGCCAATTGTGACAACACGTCAATGGTATATGACACCCGAAGGCAGGTCAATCCAACCTGACTTCCAAAGCCAAGTAGTAACGATTCAGAACAGCCACGGATCAACAAGCGCTAGTGGAAGGTAACTTGAAGGGTGCGGTTGTAATGTCCCCAAATTTGAGCAAGCATATAATTAAATAATTAATTTAAAGTAGCCAAGGAGGTTAAAAAATATAAAGGCAACTTAAGTTAACTATTTAATGTTGATAAAGTGACTTAAGTTATAAAGATAAGGAAATTAATTAAGTTACTTTAAAAAAAAAGTGAATTCTCAAAAAAAGACAAAATAAAGTGAAAGATAAAATGATGAGAATTCAAAAAAACACAGGAGTTACAAGGAGGAAAGAATAAAGGAATGGAGGAGCTCATTTTTCAGCAGGCTGGTTGTGGAACCTGGATTGGAACAGGTTCGTAGCTGGTGGAGGGTGTTCACAACAAACTGTGTGAGAACAAGATTCTCTTCTCATAGAGAATATCATCTTCGGTGTTGGAAGATACACCTAGGATGGTGTTGATGTGTTTTTCGTGACCGCACCAATGCAGAATAAAGTTGCCAACGACTATCCTATTCTCTCTTGATCAAAATATCCAGCACGCTAAGATTGCGAGAGAGTTCATGCGTTCAACTCCAAGGTTCTTTTAGTGCGAATAGGCTCAGTTGGCTCAATGTGATTTGCTGGTATTTCAAGCGGACTTACGGAATTATTCAACAGCAGAGGAAGGGGTTTCCACAATTCGACAGATTTATCAATGAAGCACAGGTTTCCTATTCTAACCAGAAAGTACTGAATTTAAAGTGGTCGCAGGGTTTAGAGAGTCTAAATCTATTCTAAGTGTGGGATATGGAGCTCAACTTCAGCAAACTTCAACCAAGCTCTGCTTTGCCTCGCTTTGGACAACCTCCACAGAACCGGTGCAATCTTCAAAGGAGTAGCTCAAGGTGTTCAGATCACAACTTAGCATGAAAATACCATCACAATGACGCATATAAACATACAAATCATGATCGAAGTTAAGTACACGATATTCCAGTGGACCACACAAGGCGCATTCACCATTAGCGAACACACTAGTGGTATGGATAGACGAAGTTTGCTCAAATTGAAGATCACATTCCACAACTAACATCTACTTGCATAAAATGAAATCACCCTACTCTACGCTACTTGAAGTAGAAGGGATGAAGAAACCTCGCTAGCTATCCATAACAAAGACGAATTTCACCATCAATGAAAAGATCTTTTATTATGAAAGTTTTACACAACAATCTCTTGCAAAAAGTTTTCAAAGGAAAACTTTCCTTCTTCTTCAACTACACTATCAATCTATACTAAGCTACTTCTAAGTTGTCTCTCTCTACTATATGTCTACTGTCTAACTCTAAGCTAATTCTACTGAGATACAAATGAGAGGGACTCCCCTTTATATAGCTGGCCAAGTCCAATGGACGGCTCAGTTACAATCGGTGGATGGCCCGATCGTGCCACCTCAACCCGAATAAGATTCACCCTTAAAACCGCCACCAAGAGGTGGGGTAATAAATGAGCCCTTAATGTCCATCATCCTTCTAGAAGATTCCAACTTTGAAACGCGTTCACACTGTTCTTGATCTTCTTCTTGACGTCGTTCTTCAACTTTGCTCGAGCTTCTATTCTTTTCTCCATCTTGAGTTTTGAAAACATTTCTTCTCTGTCACTAAGTCTCAACACTTAGCCATTTTCTTGCAACTTTTCTTCCTTCGAGGTTGAAATGTCATCTTGAATCACTTAAGTCATCACTGCTTGGTCTCGACGTTTCTCCTACAAAACAAGCAAGGAGAAGAGCATTAGAACACTTCATAATATAAATTCAACTTACTTACCAGGATTTTCACGCTCTAACTTCCAAGCGTTCATCGTCTTCACTAGTCAACTTCGTGTTCAAATTCTTCATGCCTTAGCCAAATTTTCAACCTATCTTGCATTTTGCCTGGGCATACTTCATTCTGATATTTCATCCAACTCAGACTCGAGAAAAATGCTTTCATCAGGAATTTGATCAAAAATTATCTAAGTGATCATTTTCAAATTCATCCGCCAAGGCATTTTTAACACATTTTATCCCTTGCCTTAGAAATTTTTTTAAATTTTTAAATTTTCCCTTAGGAAATTCATCAACTTGGTGCCCATTTAAAATCTTCACCTTAAATGCCTTGGCGAACTGTGGAAGACTTTAAAATCCATTCCTCATCACAGATGTCCGATACCCAGAAGAAATTTTTCTTTAGAACTGTCGAATTCATGGGTATACAACGAACAGGTTCATTTAATTTTTGAATTTTGAACCTTAGAAAAATAATTTTCACATCAAATTTATTTCATGTCTTCATCCCTGCGAGTATTTTGTTGCTCTGACTTGAAAATTTTTTATCCACCTCGCAAAGCAGGCACTCACTGACTTTTCCATTGGCAACTTCATTCATGCTTCTGGAAAATTTCATACTTCACCAAACTCAGGCATTTTTCCTAATGAAGAAGAATTTTGTTCCTTAAAAAAAAATTTAAATCACTTAGCATTTTTTTGAATTTTGCCTTAGAAAATTTTAATTTTATCTTCATTCATTTTCCTGTGAGAAAAATTTTATTTCATCCATGCTCATTTGCCAGTGGTGGAAATTTTTATCAACTTCACTTGGAAAATTTTCCATTTTAAAGCACATAGCACGCCTAGCATGCTTTATTTTATTCACCACCTTGTTATTTATCTCACCACCTTAGGTGCAAATGACATTTGAAGAAGAATATTGACCACGCCTAGCATATTTTATTCACCCTTTACCTATGGCGCATTTCACACATGCTGAAGGATATTGAACTTCACCACGCCCAACATTATTATTCATCTCCACTTTCAACGCCTAAGTGATATTTTATCTCCTGGGCGCATATCACACTTGAAGGGGAATATTAAATTTCACCACCCTACATACCTCTTGGCGCATATCATACTTGATGAAGGATAATAACCACGCCTAGCACACTTCACTTCTCCCTCAACACCTTGGGCGCATTTCTCATGCTCAACAGAATGAAAACTTTCAACACCTAGCAAGTGACCCTTGAGCTTCCTTAATTTTGTCTTCACATGCCCTCACTTGGGCGCATATGAGCCTAGGAGGATGAAGGTTTGTTGACTCGTTGACTAGCTTGAGCGCATTTAGCAAGGTGTAAAGGATGGGCACATTTCAAAGGGAGTGGAGGATAGAACTTTCAATGGCATCTTTGACTTGTCTTTGTTTTGTCTTCTAAACATGGGCGCATATAGCATGGTGAGGTGGATGAGATTCCAACGCCCTTGACTTCTTTAAATCTTTGACCCCCCCTCTTAAGATGGGCGCATTTGATGCCTCTAGGAGGATGGAAGTTATACTTAGAAAATTTTCATGCTTGGCTCACCTTGAGGGCGCATTTGGCTATTTGTGGTGCATAAAACTCTTTGACTCCTTTGATTTCTTTCTTGGGCGCATTTCCTACCTGATGAAGGATGGGCACAAATGGAGGGTGGTGGAGGATATCTTTTGCCTTAGAATATTTTGCATGTCATGATTGGAGGTGGGCGCATTTAGCTATGTGTGAGGGATAAACTCATCACTTAGAAAAATTTTCTGACTCCAGCTAAAGGTGGGCGCATTTTCTTGGTGATGCAGGATGAAGTTCCAGACTTAGCCATTTTTCTTCGTCTTCGCCAACTTCTTCATGCCTTACTATAAATAGTAAGTCCCTTGATTTCACACTTCAGAAGCTCAAATCATTTTGAAATTTTAAACACTGGACCTCCACAACTTCATCAACCTGTTGACATTGTTATTCTGAGCTTACCTGCTAAAGATAGCATATTTCTAAAGGTAGTTTGCTATTTATAGTAACTGCTCGCTTCTGATACCTCCACAACTCTGTTTGATTTGAAATTCGAATGATGCGCTCCTCACCACGTGACCTGCCTGTCGACATCTGCGCATGCTGCCGATTTGCTATTTTTAGCCTATTTCTAAAATGACTTACTATAAATAGTAAGTGCTCCGTTTGCCTTCAAATTTTACCAACAGATAGTTTGAAAGATACTAATCGCGGTGGTTTACACCAATTTTCGAAAATTCTGACTTTTTACCCTTCTTTTTGGGTCCCGAAGCCGGAAACCCTAATTCATTTTGCATGCATATCAAATGACCTCTGTTTGTCTTCGTTTCTGTTGCATTGCGATCAGTTTGTGATTTTGAAGTGCTGAGAGGCGGCTGCCAGAATGCATTTGCTAAAAATAGTAAGTTCCTAAATGAGTGACCATCTCCGTTTGCATGTCACATCATCACGAAGCCTCTGAAAAACCCATAAGGAATACGCAGACATGCAAAGAAAACCCTGACATGCAAACCCTAAAAATAGCCTCTGAAGGCTGAACTCTGAAAGTTGTCGTCTCAGTTTGCATGTTATACTGTCGCGAAGGTCTTTGAAAACCCAGAAGGAATATGCAGACATGCGTTGAAAAACTCTGCATCTAAGCCCTGAAATCTGCTCTGGAAGCTGAACTACTAAAAATAGCAAATTGGCAATTTTAGCTCAAATTTTGCCAACGAGTAACTTGATGTGTTTTGAATGCAGTGTGACTGTTAAAACTTCAAGAATGTTGAAGGAACGCCTGGAATTACACACTTACTAAAAATAGTAAGTTGTTGAAATCTGATGAAACTTAGCTGGAAACCCACTGGAAGCATGCCGACAACAACGTTAGTCTCTGTTTTCAATTTATTTAGTTCATTTGATTTTGGATTGACCAGAAAAGTACAAACCCTAATTTTACCGACTTGGCCAAATTCACATTTAAATTCAATGGCGGACATATCCCCCGAAAGGCATACAACAAAAAAGAGAGACAACGGCAAAACAACAAAATAAAGCCAAAAGTTTGGAACGAAGCAAAAATTAGGGGGTCCCCATTTGCAATGGGGCGATGTGTAAAAAGGGTCACAACAGATGGTAGCTAATAGTCTCACTTCAGGGGCTGTGCTGGTGCTTAACATGATGATTTAATGAAGTTTTTGAAGTGTTGAAGAGCAGCATTTGAAGAGTTGATTATATTGGTAATTGGTAACTGAGCATTCAATATACATGGGCTGTTCAAAAATATTTGATGTTGGGCTATTATTTTAGGTCAAAATTAGAAATAAATTTCTACCAGTTATTGTGTTTGTACAAGAAAGATGTGGACTATTATATTATGAGAATAAAGTTTTATCATTAGCAATTCTGGTTTATATGTTTTTATGCTTGAACATTAGAGTTGGTAGATACAAAAAAAAATTGTATATATAACAGGGCAGGTTATTACAGTGGTAATCAAGTCTGAGCCTCGTGATACACTAAGGGCACTATCACGATGTATGTGTGCCCTTTCAATGGTGCCCAAGGCGAATCAACCGAAATTGCTTCGCAATCCTGATCCCACAAGGAGGTGGTTTGGTTGTTGTAGCACAAATTCTGATGAATGGCACGACCCTGGAGGGCTCCGCCAATAAATTTCGGTCAATCTGCAAGACCCCCTTCTAAGTACATTGAGCCAGAGATCACCTGAAACGAAGGATCGTCGAATTAGGCAACAGTGGTGTGTGAGTGCAAAGGAAAGTAACAAGAGATGAATAAGAATCAAGGTGCCCAAGGAGGTTTACGTCTCACTCGGCACTAGTCAACAGGAGGTTTTCATCTCTTGTCACCAAAGACTTGATTCCACAGATCCGTGATGGTGAAGAACAACTCAAATTCAAATACAAATACCAAATCAACACGCCTTCACAATTGGG
Organism: Sequoia sempervirens; assembly: GCA_007258455.2. Classification (NCBI taxonomy): domain Eukaryota; kingdom Viridiplantae; phylum Streptophyta; class Pinopsida; order Cupressales; family Cupressaceae; genus Sequoia; species Sequoia sempervirens. Next base: position 223,245 of record VDFB02352513.1, read on the forward strand.
TCAGCCCAAACACAATCTCCTTATCATTAATTTAAATATTATTACTTAATAATTTAAATTTATATTATTATTTTAAAAATTTATTATATTAATATTATTTTTAAATTAGCGTTTAAAAACACTTTTTCCTGTCCACCTGAAGATAGGACCCACTTGGGGACATGACAGTGCTAAACATTGTACTTTTTTTTTAATTGGAAGGGGGTGGAGGGGTGGAGTTAATGCTCACGCACTCAATTGATAAAATGTCAATTTCATGTACCAATCTTGGGGAGCTTATACACAAGCATTTTGTAATCACGAACTAACATAAAGTTCCATTTTTGGGGAGTCTTCATCATAGGTTTTGACATAAAATTCCATCCTTTTGTTGTTAAGCTATATTCAAACTCAAAGAACTGTTTGTCTTCGAAAAAGGGATACAAAATCACTAAATTTTGCAAGATCTATTGCCCAATCTCCTTGGAATCATTCTTGAGCCAAGTGATTATAAACAAAACGGGCATGGATTATAAATAATGACAAGGTCTATGAACTAATGTCTCACTATTTTTGAGGATACTTTACATCATATTGAGCATGCAAAGTACTTTTTTACTGTTCAAATCTTCATCCAATAGTTGTATGGAGATCTTGATTCTTTATATGAGAGATGCTTTCTTGAGGAATCTTTCACATGTGGATGATATTGCTATCGATCCTCCTCCTAATACCCCATCTATAATTGACATGTCTCATGTATCTATTGCTACTTCAAAGTTTAGAGTTGTTTTTTCAAAAGTTTCCAATGATTCTTTGCAAGGAGATTATGCGTCTTCTAGATTCACCTCAATGGTACATATTCCTAGCAGACATCTCTTTCTTGTTTGCAGAGTCCCACATTTCGAATCTAGATGACACCATTGAGGACTTAGCTTTCCTCATGCAAGGCATTCTTCCATCACCCATTGCTTCATCAAAATTCATAGTCATTTCTTCGGGAGCTTCCAATGTGTAGTAGGGTTCTTCATGTCTACAAGATCCACATCATAGGATCTAAGTGGACTTTCACCTTTCAAATCTTGATGACACTATTGAGGATATTTGTCTTCTCTTTGATAACAACTCACATCAAGTTGCATCATCTCCCATTTTAGACCTGTTGATGTGATTTTCGTGACCGCACCAACACAGAATAAAGTTGCCAACGGCTACCCTATTCTCTCTTGATCAAAGTATCCAACACGCTAAGATTGCGAGAGAGTTCGTGCATTCAACTCCAAGGTTCCTTCTAAGCGGTGGATAGTCTTAGTTGGCTCGATATGATTTTGCTGGTATTTCAAGGGGACTTACGCAATTGTTCAGCAACTAGCAGCAAACAACAGATTAAGGGCTTCACGTGGTTCGAATGATTTGGCAGGTAAGTGCAAGTTTCCTAACAATAACCAGAAATGAACTGAATTTAAATGAGTGTAGGGATGAGAAGGTTCTAATCTACTCTAAGGTGTGGGACATGGCGATCAATTCTCGCAGACTTCAACCAAGTTTTGCTTTGCCTCGCTTCGGACAGCTTCCACAAAACTGGTGCAATCTTCAAAGGAGTAATCAAAGGTATTCAAATCACAGTTTAGCATGAAGACACCATCACAACGACGCATGCCAACATACAAACCATAATCGAAGTTAAGTTCACAATGTTCTAGTTGACCACGCAAGGCGAACCCACCGTCAGCGAGCCCGCTAGTGGTATGGATAAGCGAAGTTCTGTTCAAATCGAGCACCGTATTCCACAATCACTAAGTACTTGCATGAAATGAAATCTACTTTACTTTAAGCTACTTCAAGATTCTACGTGAATTGGAAGGACGTAGAAGCCTCGCTAGCTACTCATAACAAAGAAGAGATCACCATCAATGAAAACTCTTTTATTATGAAAGTGTTCACAACAACTTCTTACAAAGTATTCAAAGGGAAGACTTTCCTTCCTTTTTAGTCTAAGCTAAACTATCAAACTATGCTACCTTATATTCTATCAATCTCTCTGTATTACTTCTCTGCTATTCTAATTTTCTAATGATACAAATGAGGGGGGATGCCCCTTTATATAGCTAGCCAAGTCCAATGGATGGCTCAGATTACAATAAGATAGATGGCCCAAATTGTGCCACCTCAGCCCTAACCCTAAAAAGAGGAGTGGAGTAATAAATGAACAATTAATGTCCACCATCCTCTAGAAGATTCTTGTTTGTAAACGCGTTCACACTGTTCTTCTTTCTGACTGCAAACTGGATGAGTCTGATCATCATTGCTTCAACTTCTTGAAAGGGTATGGCAGGCACATACTCGATCTGATTCCAAGGCGACAACTTCTTTCTCTTGCTCGACGATGATTTTCCTCCTTGACATTATTCTTCAACTTTGAAGTACTTGATGGTGACCATTAACGCTTGGGTTTCCATCTTTCCCTCCATCCTGAGCTTTGAAAACATCTCTTCTTTGCCACTTGAGTTGGGCACATACTATGTCTCAACACTTAGCCACTTCTTCCACATACTATGTCTCAACACTTAGCCACTTCATCCCCCCAAGTCATCATGCCTTGGCCTCGGTGTTCACATTGCAAAACAAGCAAGGAGAAGAGCATCAAAACACCTCATAATATAAACTCACCCTACTTACCTGTTTTTCATGCTTTAACTTCCAAGGTCTGAGTGATCTCCGGATTTGATAGAGTTCATCGTTTTTCTCTAGCCAACTTTACTTTCTTCATGATTTTTCAACATCTGTAGGCTGGGGCATATAACACCTGTGCATCAAATTTCAATGCCTTAGACAAATTTCATCATCCTCAAGGGTGTATTTAAGAGATGCACTTTAAAATCACCCTGTGAAAATATTAATTTAATTGCTCCCTTTTCATTTCACTGGCAGAGGCGTTCACTCTGATATTTCATCCAACCCTAGCTCGAGAAAATTGTTTTCATCAGAAATTTGACCAAAAATCATCTAGGCACACAACTTCAAATTCATCCGTCAAGGCATTTTTATTTCAACAACACATTTTATCCTTCTTGCCTTAGAAAAATTTTAAATTTTCCCCTTAGAAAATTTCATTATTTAAGTGCCCATCAAAATCTTCATCTCGAAATCCTTGGCGAGCTGTGGAAGACTTTGAAATCCATTCCTTGTTGAAGACGTCTAATACCCAGAAGAAAATTCCCTTCAAAAAACATCAAATCCATGGGTCTACAAACGAAGGGGTACATTTAATTTTTTTATTTTTCAACCTTTGAAAAAGATTTTTCACCAAAGTTTACCTTTACTTTTCCCTTTCACGTTTTCCTTGCCTTAAGAAAATTTTCAAATCACCATTTCAAACTGGGCGCATTTTCATGTATCTACTGCCATTTTGTGTCTTAGAAAATTTTCTAGCCTCTTCAACTTGGGCGTATTTTCTCTAAGGAAGGTGGAATTTAAATATTTACACTTGGAAAAATATTCTATCATTTCTAGCATGGGCGCATATAGGCATCATGGAGGAATTAACTTCAACGCCTAGCATATTTTCCTTTTAGAAGCTACCACCTCCAACATCTTTGGGCGCATTTAACATGCCAAGGTGGACTTTAACACTTTCAACACCCTTTTCAGATTTCATCTCTAACTCACTTTGGGCGCATTTTACATGTGGAGGAGGATTTAAGTCTAAACACCTTGAAATATTTTTGACCCCACTTCCAACATGGGCGCATTCAAAGGGGGGAGGAGGAAGTCAACACTTGGAATATTATCTATCACATGCACAATGCATTAGATCCTCTTCACCATGCATGGGCGCATATAGGCATCATAGAGGAATTAACTTCACTTAACATTTTCTTACTCCACCCTATTCTCTTCTTGGGCGCATTCAAAGGGGGGAGGAGGAAGTCAACTGTTTTTGTCCTTTTCCTAGCCCATATGGGCACATTTAGCACTTGGTGAAGGAATTTTCTCCAACGCCTTTGACTTCTTTGACTCTTCTTCAAGCATGGGCACATTTTGATAGTGGAAGAGGATTTAACGCCTTGCCTTGTCTTTTCCTTACCTTCATCTTGAAGTGGGCGCATTTGGGGTATGGAGGTGGACAAAATTCATGCCTTAGAAAATTTTATGGCTTCCTCCTTCCTTGGGCGCATTTTGAGGGTGGAGGTGGACTTAAGTCCAACACTTAAACTTTTTTCATCATCTCCTTGTGAAGTGGGCGCATTTTCAGGGGCCTGCAGGACTTAACTCCACACTTAAACTTTTTTCTCAAGCTAATTCTTCCTTGGGTGCATTTTAGGTAGTGAGAAGGATATTTTCAACACTTAGAATTTTTTTCTCCAGCTAATTCTTCCTTGAGCGCATTTTAGGGGTCTAACAGGACGAGATTCAAACTTAGACCTTTTTTAACCTTTTGCCAGTCATCTTGGGTGCATTTCAGGGGTGAAGCAGGATGTTCTTCAAACTTAGGTGTTTTTTCCTCATTCTTCTACCAGCTCAATACTTACTATATATAGTAAGTCCTTTGATTTTCACAATTCTGAAGCTTGGATTGATTTGAAATTTTAACCACAAGATCCTCATGCCCTTCTTGATTTGTTCATACTGCCCTCTCGAGCTAACCTGCTGTTTATAGCATGTTTCTGAAGGTGGTTTACTATATATAGCAACTGCCTGATTTTGATAATTCCCCAACTTCGTTTGTCTTGAAATTTGAATGACGTGATCCTCATCGGTAGACCTGCCCGTTCACACTGGCGCCTGATGCTAATTTACTATTTATAGCCTGTTTTTGGAACGCCTTACTATAAATAGTAAGTGCTCCAATTGCCTTCAAATTTTACCGGTGGATAGCTTGAAAGATACTGATCGCAGTGGGATACACCGGTTTTCGAAAATTATGGCATTTTGCCCCTCATTTTGGGTCTCGAAGCTAGAAACCCTAATTTGACTTGCATGTCTATCAAACAACCTCCATTTAACTTCGTTTTTGTTGCACTTCGCCTTGTTTGTGATATTGATGTGCTGGCAACTATCAGAATGGACCTGCTAAAAATAGTAAGTCTCTGAAAATTGATCATCTAGCTTTGCATGTCACATCACTGCGTAGCTCTTAAAAAACCCATAAAGAATATCTAGACATGCGTTAAAAATTCTGACATGCAAACCCTAAAAATAGCCTCCAAAGACGGCTCCTAAAAAAGTCATGATCCTGGTTTGCATGTTATACCGTTGCGAAGCCCTCAGAAAACCCACAAGGAATGTTCAGACATGCAAAGAAAATTTCAACATGCAAACCCTAAAAATAGCCCCTGAAGGCTAAGTACTGAAAGTCATCGTCTCATTTTGCATGTTATATCACTGCATAGGTTTCAAAAAACCCAGAAAGAATCTCCAAACATGCATTGAAAAACTTTGCATATAAACCCTAAAATTAGCTGCGGAAGCTGTACCTGCTAAAATAGAAAGTTGTCCGATCTGGCTCAAATTTTGCAGACAAGTAGCCTGACATGTTCTGGATGTAGTGTAGCGATCAGAACTTCAAAAGTGCTAAAGAGAACGCCCTGAAATGAACACTTACTAAAAATAGTAAGTTGTCAGAATTCACTGAAATTTAGCTGGGAACCTGCTGGAAGCATGCTGACTGCAACGTGAAGCTTAGATTCCAACTTATTCACTCCATTTGACTTCAAACTAGCCGGAAGACCCAAAACCCTAATTCTCAGACTTAGGCCAAAATTTCACGTTTAAGCTCACAGACGGGCACATCCTCGGAAAGCAGACATCAAAAAGAGATAGCAAGAGAGAGAGAGAGAGAAACAAAACCAAAGCCAAAAGACTAGAATGGAGCAAAAATTAGGGGGTCCCCATTTGAAATGGGGTGATGTGTAAAAAGGTCACAACAAGACCCACTTGTTCTTCACCACATCATGCCACTCACTAGACACATCCTAATTCACACTAGTCTAGATCTCACATTTTAGTGGTTACTATTCTCAAATCTTGTATGGCACAATCACAGTTCAATATTGGCATCAAGACATGCAACTTTTAGAACCATTTAGTTTGATTCCTTTCTACATTCCACTTGAGTGAAAATTCACTAGTTCGACAGGTCAAGGTTTCTATCTTCCAAAAGGAAGGTGCATAATTTACTGCAGAGGAAACTACTATACCACTTGCCATGCAACATTATGCATTACTCTTCTCTATCTTCTTTGTGTAGGCACACATACACCTTATCATGCAAGGATTTCAAGACACTCACTTTTTGGGGGCTATCTTGTCCTCCCTCACATACCTCAGCTGGGATGGAGTGTCCTACAGATTTTCTTCTATTCTACTTTAGGGGGGTACACTCTCTTTTTACTTTGTAGTTACTTCAAATTATACATTGGCACCTAACATAGCCTTGTTGTTGGGACCCATTTGTTCTTACCTCAATTACACTTAAGGGGTGGTGAAAATGTAGTATATTATTCACCTTGGACATATTTTATCCTAACTATGTGATGAGCACACAAATATATTGAGAGCGAGTGGGTGGGGGAGGGGGTGAATCAGTATATTAATGAAATTTTTTTACCCTCTCAACTTTTATCAACTTCAAACTCTAAACAATATCAACTATGCAAGAAAATAACAGTATGAACAAGTTGACACCAAGATTTTATGTGGAAACCCTTGAGGGTGAAAACCACAGTACAAAAATTGTCATGCCCCCAAAATAGAACACCAAATATTGAAAATGCAAATAAATAAATAAAAATATATATGTGATCAGCAAATTTATTATAATATTATAACTATAAATATAACCATTATTCTCATAATAGAATAACATATATTATAATAAATATCATAAAAAACAATACAATAATAAGATATAAAATCAGACTAAATAAACAAACATAAAATATAAAATATCATAAACAAATAACAAAGGTAAAAATAAAATAAACATGTAGCAAAACCTTACAGCGATTTTAGTTTTAAACCCAATTTATCCACCTAAGATGATAACTCACCATGGATGAAATAAAAGATATGGTTGGGACGATACTTTAAATAATAACAATTACTCTAACCGCAGCCAATTGAGATAAGGGAGTCGATTCATTAGTATCATTAAAGACATGACTTTTAATAAAGCTGCGATTGATTGAAGAAGGAAGGGACATGTCCCTTAGCCAAGTTGAGGTATAAAAGATCAGAAATTATCAAAACAAGAGGGCATCGAATAGGGAGGAACCAAAAGGAAATATTTATGAGCAGAACCACAGATATAGGTAGAGATAAATATGGAGAAGGAAATCTGCAATCACAACAGCAACTAAAAATACAATCGGTGATTGATGAGCATGGTTCTTATGCATTTAATAAATAATATCTGCTAGTCCAATAAGTATATATGTATATAAATATATAAGTTCATAATAAATGTTTATTGGATATATATATATATAGGGGTAGATGTGCAAATTATATGCGAATACACAATAATGATGCTTGCAGCAATTATTAAGTCTTATAAGTAATGATGACTCTTTAATATAAACATAAGTAGATTATGTATATTTATAAATTGTCCTCATCTTATGATCAAACCATTATAAGGTTGAAGGAGGAAGGAATCAAAAAACGTGGAGAGGTACAGCAACTCAGGTGATGTACTCACTTAGCAATAATATTTAGCATATTTTGAATATAAGAAATAGATATTGCTAATCTGATTATTGATATAATGCTTCCTTTAATCTTATCATAATGAGAATTATTCTAGGAAATGATGAACTTAAAGAACTGTTGATAAATGAAAATATATTTGATTATAGGCATGAAATAAATCTTGGATGAATGTGAATATATATGATTGTGTAAAGATTGTCTGCTATGAGCTTGTAAACCTATTAGGAAGGGTGAATCATGGGTGAAGTGGATTGCCCAAAAATCCCACTTTCAGCCCCTTAGGCTCTATACAAGGGATTGGGCTTTGCAGCCCCTTAGGCCCTTGACTAAGGATTGGGTTATAGAAAGATGGGGGTCCCACCTAGGTATTTGCCCCTTAGGCCCAAGATACAAGATTGGGCAAGAGGAGGTGGTAGGCCTTACGCCACTTGGCCTCTATGGTTCCTCTCCCTTGATAGGACAAGTGTCTTCCGAGGTGTTGATAGGACAAGTGTCTTCCGAGGTGTTGCCATGAGTGGAGTATGCAGGTACTAAGCCCCTAGGCAAGAAGGATTGTGATGGACAACCTCTTGAGCTTTACATGAGGGCTTCAGGGCAGATCCACCTATGGCACTCCTCTTATGTCTTCATTATTGCTTTATGATTATGAATATATTTTGATATCTAGATGTTATTGCTAACGGATATATGTGTGTGTGAAAATGTTATCAAATTGGTGAATGCAGATTTCAATCTAGGGTTATTTCATTAGAGAAACACATTACTTTTGGAAAGAAGAAACCCTAAACCTAATCAACAATTGAATCCTAGGACAAACAAGCGAATTCAAGAGCAAGGCTAGGTAGGGGACACTACAAAAATTATGTACTTTATAATAAAAAATGGATTTACAATGGTGTAGGCTTCAACCTACTAGAGGCACCAACCTCTTACTCAAATATGTAGGCACCAACCTACAAGGAGCAGCAACTCCTTCTTGCAAGGCACCAACCTTGGCTCTCTTGACTGAAAAACTTCAAATGTAGATAAGATCTTTTGCTAGATCTGCTTCATGCATCAATCTATCTCTCCTTTGTGATATATGTTCTTCTTTTGAACTCACACAAGAGATACTTCTGCAATTACACTTCAAAACTCTACACTCACTCACACAACATTTAAATCTGAAATAAATCTCATATGTATATACTGATAAACCATTGCAAAACCTTTGTTCTAGAGACATATCCCTTGAATTGCTGCTTTTATGAACACGTGCCTTTACAATATTAATTGTTGTCGTTACAATCAGATTGCACCTCTTCAAAATTTAAATATTATTAGGTTTCTTCTTTTTAAAAGTATAATCGCACCCCTTGCAAAAGATAGCTTCTCTTTATTAATTACCTTTGCCTTTATAAATCTGATTGTGTAAAAGATAAATCGCATCACTTCATAAATTGATTTTAATATAAGATAATTTTTTGTCTTTTAATGAAACAGTATTCTCTTTATGTGAGAAGCACTCTCCCTCAACATAGTTTGAAAGATACCGAACCAATTTTTTTCTTTTTTTGCAATTACAAACAACATGCGCCCGTTAGGGTTAGCACTAAAAAAACCAAGCGAAGCAAAATTCAACTCTAACCAAGGATGTACACCAGGATCCCGAGATGGGCAAGGTGTTAGCATATGGTCAGAGGATCTCAATGCAATGCATGAACTGAATAACCCTAACCAAGAATCCGCCAGATGACGGCGTGCATATGGTCAGAGGATCCCTATCAACTACAATGCTGAAAGTAAACTCAACACCAAGTATATGCTACCCAATCCAAAACGGAAATGAGGCGACCATATGGTGGAGATATAAAGAAATACAAATGCAACTTTAGAATATAAAATAGGCGGCAAGCCAGCCTCTTCCACTTATTCAGTGGGCATTACAAACATGAAGAGCAAGATTAGAAGAAGTGCCGACAGTACTACTGTTCAGCTTACAATATGATGAGAATGCCTGCAAGAACAAGGATTAGAATATTCATCAATGGCTACAACACTGAAGGTGGCAACCACAAGGTTTGATAAGACTTCTTAACACCCTCCCTTCACCAAAAAGCAATATACTCAAATCTGATATGACAGACCAGCAACTTGAAAGACAGAACCAGCAACATAGAACCCTACAAAAATGCTCATATCTCACTCATCTCTCAACCAAATGACCTCAAATCTGATGCAATGCATTCCTATGACAAGGGCGACCAAGCTGCATACCAGAGACCACATTCAAACCCACGTATTTATTTAACACACTTACCAATGTACTTCAAAGAGGGGCGGCCTGGCAAGAGGGGCGAATTTCCTTTATAAAATCAAGTTCTTCATAATAAAATCTGCAAATTGGCACAAAGGGGCGCCCAGCATAGACAAAAGGAAATATGCAATACCCAGAATGAATATATTTTTATTTTTTGATTTATGAGTGAAACTACAGATTCAGCCTTGATATCAGCAACTCCAGAAATTGATATGAAATGCCTAAAAACATAACTCCAAAGCAAAACTTAAGCTACAATGCAAACCTCACTACAAATCCTCTGAATAAAAAGCAAACCTCTCCACTAGATGCTATCTCTCAAGCACGAAGTTGAGCCAAGCTAGGAGGCATTCATTCCTCGAAGCAATCCCAGCACCATTTCGGCAACATAACAATACTTCAGACATAAGATAATCAAATGAAGAGAAGAGGCCTCCTTATAAAGGCATAGCAAGGAATCTCCAGAAGCTTCTAGAAGAGAAGCCCTAAATTCAAATTTGAAATAAACCTTTTCCCTCCAAGAGATGGTGTCCACTTTTTCAAAGCTTCACTTTGACTTTTATTTTTAATTCACCCTTCAAGAATAGGCGTCCAAACTCAAGCTTCAATTTTTGACTTAAATAGAATATAAAATTACCCTTCATGAAGCGCCCACCCTTGAAGACCACTTTTTTAAAACAACATTAAGTTATAAGACTAGGCCAAGGGGATAATATAACATTTAAATATAACATTATTTAAATTAATTTGAACTTATCTCTCCAAATGCATCCCAAGGCCAAAATTGAACAACCCAACTGAACTGACAGCTGAGGGAAGCCAACTGAACTGGAACCAACCTGCCTACTGCCAAAAATAGAATTTACTAAAAATAGTAAATTCCAGAAAGTGCCCGGAACGCAACGCAAGTCACACCACTGCGAAGCTCTCTGAAAACCCAAAAAGAATCCGCAAATCAAACTCCAAGCCTCGAGCAACAACAACCACCAAAACAAGAAACCCTAATTTCACCTTCCGAGTAGCCTACGAGTCTCTGGAATAGGCTAACGGTCAACTGAAAAGATCATGCTCGAGAAGGGGACATTACAGAGTCCACCTCCTCTAATATGTGCTTTAATTACCACTTTTTAAAACTGATCACTCCACTTCTACTTTTTTCTTAATCGCACCATTTTTATTTTGTCTTTATTCAACTAACTTTTAGATTTGTCTTATTCATGAATCGTTGCCTTCAAACCTTTTTATTCGTCCTTAATTTATTTCTGCTAGTCTGCCTTTAATAATTACCAATCTGATCGGGTCGAGGGAATAAACTATGTAGCAGCAATCGTGGGGTTTTGCATGTCGTTTCCGTCCCAGAAACGTATCGAGTCGGAATCGGGTTCGAATCGCTGTGGGTACGAACCAGAATCGAAATTTTTGCCCCTGAAACGATTCTGTGAACAGCGTTTCGATTCCGGGCGATTTCGGGCGATTCCGGGCGTTTTGGAGCTCGACGCAGCATATTCGGACCGATTCTGGCATGATTTGACTTTGCAAAATAAAATGAAAACCTAAAATCTAGGGTGAAACCTGCCGCAATGATTTCCAGGTACTTGGACTCCATTGAAGAGGCAGCGGAGAGGGAGTTGTCCGGCGTGGTGTCGTGCGCAAACATTCTGGTGCCGCCGGCGACAGAAGGGATCATTTCATTGGGCAGGCCCTTCATTCCCATCAAGACCGGTTCGAGGGACGGACGTAAGAGTTGAGTAAATGTACTCGAATCGTATCTGCCCGACCACAACGCTTCCATTTCCTCTGTTCTTTCTCGCTTTCAGGCCATGGGAATCGACACCCCTGGCATTGTTGCCTTACTAATAGTATATAAATCGTATAATATTATAGATTCTATATTAATATCTAGATTGAATAATAATAATATATATTGATAATATAGTTATATAATATATGTTAAATTTTAATATATAATTTTATAAATAAATTAATCATAAATATATTAAATAATAAATTTAAAATTGTTTAAGATTTTTTATTATTATTAAATTATTAATTAATTTATATTAATGTATTAAAAATTTAGAAATTATATATTTATGATTAATATGTTCTTATTAATTTATATATTGCATTGTTTTATTAATTTCTAAAATAATACTTATTAATTATTTATTAGTTATTATAATTTAAATTTTTCTTTTATGTTTCATTGTTTTATAATATTATTAATTTTAGTAAAATATTAATTGTACATATATTAGTTTTTATAATATTATTAATTTTAATAAAATATTATATATATATATATATATATATATTTGAATATTTTATTATATTTTGTACAGACGTACCCGATTCCGTACCCAACCCCCCCCAAAATTTTGCCGCACCGTCATGCACCCGCGATATCATTGCGTGCGAAGTACCGATTCGGCAACTTAGGGAATAAATAGTTTCTGATTTAATTTTAACAATAATTGCTGTGTAATCTCATTGCTGCTTTCTTTTGTTTGATCTGCATACTTGTAAGATCTGATTGCTGCTTTCTCTTGTTTGATCTGCATACTTATAACTTTTCATATTCTTTATAAGGTCTCAAAAAATATCATTTGTGACAATCAGTCTCCTTATTTTAACTTGACATCAATGACAATCTCCTAACAATTCCATTCATACTTCAATGATAATAATCTTGTTCATATGCCTTTGACATCAATGACAATACTGCCAACAATATGATATTGCACTAGTTTATTAAATTTATTTAGGTAGTTTTATTTACTTAAAAAGGATAGGATAACGCGTTGCACACATTCTCCTTCCTTCATGGGATTTTGCTTTTTTGTTATCCTCACGGATTTGGAAACTTAGTTAAAGCAATCCATTATGTTTTGGTTGTTTGCCTTTTCTTCGTCCTCATGGATTTGGAATCCTAGAGGAAATATATATTCTAACTCTTTCTTTCCATTTGTTTTATCATCAAAAAAGCTATTGTGGCTTTTGCACTTCTTTCTCAAAAAACTAAATGCGTTGTGCTATTTTGATTTCAATTAATCATTTGTATTGAACAATTTAACAATCTGTCACTTGTAGTAGTTTCTGGGTTAGTATCTATTTTGCATATTTGGTGTCAGCTATGAAAACAATGCATGATCAATTTCCTTCATACTTTGTATTTACAAATTTTTCATTTCATAACAAAACATACAAAAGCTCCTACATTTCTGAAGTAATAATTTTTAACTGATGTCTCTTATCTTTTATCTTCCTTCACAACTAAATTCTTCAAAAAGGAATTTTGTAAGAGGTACCTCTTTTTTTTGTGTGTGTGTGTGTCAGAAGGCGGCGGGGGTGTGTGTTTCTTTCTTCACACGCTAAATTCTTCATAAAGGCATTTTCTAAAACATTTTTTTTGGGTGTGTGCTTGTGACTACATCAAAGTTTAAACAACATAAGCTTCAGCATTTAATTATTATTTTGAGCTTAAATGGTTAGTCCTTACAAAAAGCTACTCTCTTTACATGCATGTCAAAAAAGGTAGTTTGCTTCAGTTTAAAACTAAAACCCATTTAATACTATTCCATTCATACACCATATTTCGACCAATTATTTGATTAATTTTACATATTTTCAACTTTTTAAGAACTATGAAGAATGGATTAAGTAGGGGCAATGATGTCAAACCACGCCCAGCCCAAGTAATGCATAAGTTGTTAAACCAAAGCCAACCAATGCGTTTTTCCCAAATGCAGCCTGCAAAGAAATGCTATTTTGGTTTAGTAATTGAACTTTTTAATACTTAGCATTAAATGCCTTATATTACACATCAACCATAAGACACTCACCAAGCTTAAAGCATCAATATGATAAAGACTAATAAAATTTGTTATCTCTATAAGATAAAACTACCCTAACGTTGATAACTACACTTACAGTTTTTAACTTTTAAACATTAGTAATACAAGAATTAGACAACTTCGCAACAGACATCTCTTGAACACATGTTCATAACAAAAATTAGATTCAACAAACTGCAATCTTTTCTCCCACTAAAGATGGATCCAAACAAAACAAACTACCAGCAAGAACACTAGAATCATGTATTTATAAAATCGTCTATTTGAGATCAAATGGAAATTCTTCAAGGTTGCAATAAATGTAGCCTATAAAACAATATTTCAGCAAATGTCAAATATATTGATGCACTGTAAATGAGAACATTTGCATATTTAGTCCAGTGGAGAAGACTATAATTACAGGAAGTGATAAAATCACACGTACTGAGATACATAGGTTTATGAATTTAGACCTTATTAGGAGATGGTAGTGGAATACCTGAATGAAGCAAGTTTCTTTGAGTTTAATATTCTTTGATAGGGCGAAGACATATTTAATTAAGGCAATACTCTTTTTCACTCTTGGTGCAAAAGTACAAAACCAAGAAAGAGCTAAAGAAAATAATAATTAGCAGCTATATGCCGCAATGACTAGAGACTATGTGAAACAATGATAGGATAACCATTATGCATAGTTATTAAACCAAAGGCAACTAGTGCACTCTTTCCAAGACTAACCTACATAATAACAAAATTTTGACATTCTTACCTCAAGTCCTTGTCCATCCACAAAGCCCTCATGATAAGTGTCTTTTAAACTCATCTTAGCACGCTTTGATTGAATTTGGGTATCAAATGATAGTTGCAGGGTATGATTGGAGAATAGATAACAAATATAGGGTATAAGATCTCTTGGCCCATGCTAAAGTTAAACCTCTCTTTCCTCTATAAGGATAGTTATATATGCTTATCTGCTTTGATTTGGATGTTAAATTGAGTTTATATCAAACACGCTCAAACAGGAATGGATTCAGAATGGTTTCAGATCTGTTCAGTTAAGTGACAGACTGTTTCGTAAGCAAAGGACTTTGTCAGGTAAGGAACAGGCTTGGGAAGGTAAGCTCTGGACTTGGTCAGGTAGGCTACAGATTCATTTATGGAAGAAAACAATCAACTTGCCAAGCATAGAACATTGTGAAGGAAGATGATTTGATTGAATACCTTTCTGTACATTGCCTTGGCATTTCTGATCAGTAAAATGACCAGTTGACTTCATTGGAGAAGTGGAACATGGACCAAAAGACACATGAAGCAAGTTTCAGGTACCAGAAGTTGGTAATTTGGAGAGAAATGTAGTATTTTGGGCTTTTGTGCAAAACTGCGGGTCTCAGACAAGTGGCAGTTTCGTAATTGTCGGGGTAGTTTTGTCACTATTTAAAAGTGGTGGTTTTCTTACATGACATAAATGGCAGAAAACGTCAAAGAACACTTTGAATTCCTCTATCGTTTCTACAGACTTTGGGATTTCTGACATGAGTGTTCCAGCCTATATCATGTGTAAATGACCATAGAGGCAAATGAGAAGGATTGGAGTTGAATCGAATTGTTTGAATCTAGCTAGAGTTCAAGAAAATATTGTCATAGGCTGAAATATCCCCAATGGGGATTTTCCCTAAAATTTTGATTTTTATTTCTGCTCAAACTCTAATTCTGATTTCTGATTTCAAACAAAATATACAGTTAACATACAAGTGCCCAAACATGACAAATAAACATGCCAAATGATGCTACCAATTGATATTCATATCAAACATGAAATTTGAAATATGCCCTTTAAATTTTTTCTTGATTTTCAATAACAAATACAATGTAACCAAGCACCCGTTAAGGTTAGTTTAACCCAAAATGTTGCATGAAAGAACTGTAACCAAGAATGCGCCCTAAAACCACTTAAGGAGGAGGGGCGGGCATATGGTCAGAGGATCCCTAGGATCTATTGAATCAAAGATTACAAAGATTACAACTGAAAGAGAGAGACTAAACTCAACACCAAGAATGTGCACTCAAGATCCTTTAACAGGCGAGGTGCTAACATATGGTGGAGTGCTAATTGCTGAATTGAAAGTATTTAGGCGGATAACCAGCCATAAGAGAATTTTCACACTAACCAGCCATAAGAGAATTTTCACACTACCACTAAACAGTGAGGGGAAAAGACTACAATTAAAACACTTCGTCTGCTGCGGCAAGCATCCACTTAAGAGTGGGGATTCACCACTTGACAGTGGGTATAAGAAGAGAATTAGTAAGTTCTTTTTTCCACACTGGCGGTAAACCATCCAGGGGTTACAATGTGATAATTAAACACGAATAAGCAGCAACTAAATAGACTGAAACAGTACTACTATTATCAGCTTTACAAAATGAGAAAGAACTGCAAATTACATGAGGATTACAATAGTTTTGAAGCACAAAGAAGCTAGATGATCCCACATTAGATAACTATCCAACTTATTGAAGAAAGAACTGAAAACTCAAACTGAAGCAAGTCTGATATAAAAATCTGCAAACTGAAAATGAATTACCAGCAAATTGTAGCACACCAAATTGTTCATAACTTCATCCTATCTTCACCAATTGACATGGAATCAATTGCAGCAGCTTCTAGGAGTAAAGGCACCCTTGTTCAAAAACAAAAACTGCACCAAAGCCTCCATATTTATTAATGCATGCATCCCAATATCATTCTGGAAATGTACAGCCTTCAAGAGGGGCGATTTTCTCTTTAAAAATCAGAAACACATTAATAAAATCTGAAACCTCTTGGAGAGGGTCGCCCAAGGCTTAGAATCATATAGATAAAATACCCATATGGGAATAGAATTTACCCAAGGAGCTGCAATTAAAAACGTCCTTCAGCCATGATTGAACCAGCAAGCTCCAAACTGAAAATAACATCAAAATTCTTCTACAATGAAGCTCAATATGCACTTCTGAATGAAGCACACTCCCAAACCACCATCTAGGGAACCATAGTTTCAGGCCCGAAGAATGGAGTCAATTTGCTAAGCTTTCCCTTAGCCGGATTCTGGATTTCAAACCAGCAGCATAACTTTACAATATTTCCAAAGATAATCAACTCTTCAAACAGTAGCAATATATAAATTTCAATTGGCAAATGAAGCAACAAGAGACTCTTCAAATCCCAAGAAGTTGAATCACTTCAACTTCCAAAAGGGATGCCACTTTAAGCATTTCACTTTTTGAAATAATAAAATATTAATCAACCTCTTTTAGGTGTCCAACTTCACTTTGCAACAATAAAGCATTTAATAATTCATTAAATGCACCATTGACCCCTTAATGACCCCCTTTTAAAAACAACATGAAGTGATCATTCCTGGGCGTGGGGGTACAACTGAGAAACATAAAAATGACTAAGTATAAAACTTAATCCATGGAGATAACCAAAGCCAAACTGAAATTGAAGGATAGCAAGATGACTTGAGCTGAATTGCTAGATAGATACTGCCAAAAGATAGACTTGCTAAAAATAGCAAACTGCTATAAATAGTAAGTCTACACAACATCCTCTGAACGCCAACTGAGCAGTATCTGAAAGAAGAAACCCTAGTTTTCTACTTTAGCTTAGCCTACGGATTTCCAGAAATAGGCTAAAACCAAAAGAAGAGCGTAGGGCTAAAATGGGGACATTACAAAATCCACCATGAAAAACACAAGAAAGGGCATCCAAATGCAACATACAAGTTTGATTTTCTGTAGATAACTTCTGCTGTTACAAGACTAAATATTTTAGACTGATTTTACAAAGAACTCAAGGGCTCAAACATGCAAACATATGCCCAAATTTCTTCTCTACAAATCAGATTTGAAACTATGATTATACGTACCAAATATATGCAAAATAGTCTTCAAATATCAAACCTTAGATGGGTGAAATTCCTCCTTGGTAAGTGCTTAGGGTTTGCTGCTCCAAATAATGCAAAATCACCCTCCAAAGGTGGGTGCTCAGGTCTGCTCCAAGTGGTGCTCCAAATTAGGGCAAAACCCTAATGCAATCTGCTCACAAAAATGCCACAATGATGCTGCTCCGAATCTGATCTTCAAATCTAGTTATGCAATGATGCTCCAAACCTCCAATTGTCTCCAATGAAGTGCAAATAGAACTCCATTATGAGTCCTCCACAAGATGAGCTAGGTTTTCATCCAACTCACCATATTCACAAGGGTTTTCGTCCTTGGCATAAAGCCCAACCAAAGTTGCAGCCAAAGAGAAGAATCTTCAAATGAAAAAATGATATGAATGGATGCCAAATGACTTGCACTTTACTTTCTTTTATAGCCCTCCCAAAATAACCTTAACAAGGCTGACCTCCTTTATTTTATTTTATTTTTTATTTTTATTTATTTAAAATATTATTATTATATTTAATTAAATTATGAAACTAGTGTTCAAAAACACTTTTTCCCGCCCTTGCAAAATTTGAATTTCAAATCAAATTGGGGACATGACATAGGCAAAAGAACAAAGTTGAATGCATAGAAGAGCTTTTGTAGTGGTCTTGACTCTTAACTACTGAAATAAGTTGACTTCGAGTTGGTTGTGTGCCCAAGAGACCTAAGATTATAATTTCAATTGAGGATAATGGAAAATGAGTGTTTTTCCTCACTAATTGCTAGAGTTTTCTCTTAGGATTTGCATTCTCCAAGGTAAATCCTTGTGTCTTTAGTTTGTGGTGTTTATTTGCTCTCAATTTCCTTGAAGTTCTTTGTTCTTGATTTGCTAAGAATTTGCAGTTCATCCTTCATTCTATATGTGATTGGTTGTAAGGTATATCTATCACTAGTTTATGAATCACTAGTTCCTTGAAGGTCTTTATTTTGTGGTGTTTATTTGCTCTCAATTTCCTTGAAGTTCTTTGTTCTTGATTTGCTAAGAATGTGCAGTTCATCCTTCATTCTATATGTGATTGGTTGTAGGGTATATCTATCACTAGTTTATGGATCATTTTTGTCAACAAAGAAGAAGAAATGACAAAGAATGACTAAATGACTATTGTTTTGATATGCCAACTTGAAAGCACCTATGCTTATGAAATACTATAATTGTGTAATAAAGTAAAACAGAATCCACACTGTTGATCTATTTAAGAGAAAATGAATGTTTAATAAAGCTTGTGATTCATATACCATAGGCAGCCAAATAAAATTTATTAATTATTAATAAAGTACCCAACTAATGCATTTGAAAAGTGATAACTAAGAAACTATTTGGTATAGATGGTTGTCAAAAAGTTGGCATCCCTAGTTCCATAAGTCAAAAAGAGATTCAGAAGATGGATTCATCCTCTTCCAACTATGTGCATTTCTCTTATTCAAAATTACTAGGAGTGAGTTTTTCTAAAGAAGCTGTACAATGAAGGTTGGTGCCTCTCTCCCTAGAAGTCATCCCAATGGATTGTTGGTAGGAGGTGCCCCTTGACAACACAAAAAGGAGGGAAGCATACCTTAAATGCTATGTTACCAGATTTGCCTATATAGGCCCCACGTTTGGTTCGGGTTCGGTTCGGGTCCGGTCCGCCCGAATTCGCCTGTGGGTCCGAAAATGGGCCTGTGGGTTCGGCCAGGGTTCGGACCCCTGACTGTGGGTCCGGCCAGGGTTCGAAAATTTCGAACCAGGGCAGAATTTCGCGCCCAGCGCGATTTTTAACACGTTTTTTGAATTTTTTAATATTTTTTTGACTTTTTTTTTTACTTTTAAATAGTTTTTTATTCTTTCTAACCCTAATACTTGCCTCAAAAACATGAAATAGGTAAAGTGAAACTCATTTTACCAATTTGTGAATGAGAAAAAAGGATTTTTTGCCTCCATTGCTGAACTTACTCTTTTGCTTGCACAAGCTGGAATAGACTTGAAGGCTGATCGTAGATTGTTCAAAGTTGATTGTTGTGCTATTCCTAAGCACTTGCAAGTGTCTATTCGTTGCTAAGAAGATCGTAGAGCAAGATTTCTTCAAAAGAGGTAGGTTTTTTGATTATTTTTTTTACATTTTTTTTCACAAGTGAACTTCAACTCTTTTGTTTTGCTTTTTAATTATTGTTTTGTTTTACTTTTCATTCTTCTAAATGTCTATAACACATCAACATGTTCAATTTTTTCATTTTTTTGAAATTAATTAAGTGATTTTAGTTTCAAATTCAATGAATCAATACCAAAATTTCAATATGTTGTGCCTTAGGTATTCACTATTCCGTATTACAATGGCAACCGGTACCTCCTCAGGCTCAATCCATTCTCGTTTCAAAATAAACCCAGCCTCTCCCCTTTGGAAATATGTAGAAATGGTTCAGCAACTTCCAGGTGGTGGAGGATATATTTGGATTTGTAGTCATTGCAATGTTCAATATTCGAGCTCATACAGTCGAGTAAAAGGGCACTTGTGCGGGATCCCTGAATCAGGCATCAAAAATTGTCCAGGTGAAGACAACGCAGGCATTCCAGAACATATAGTGTTGAAATATATTGCTGAGCAAGAAAAGGCAGACCAAAAAACAACCGGTGGTAAAACAAGCCATCCTTTGAAGAAAGGATCTCGATCCACGAAACCCCCTACACCACCTACTTATATTCCACCTATAGAAAGCCATCCATTTATGAACATCCCTCAAGAGCAAACCGTGCCCTCATCAAATAAAAGATCTAAGGGACCGTTGGAAGCTTCATTTCAGAATGAGGCAAGAGAGATTGCTGATCAAGACATAGCAAGATGTGTCTATGCCAATGGATTGGCATTCAACGTTGTTCGTTCACCATATTGGCAAAAAATGGTGAAATCTATTAATGAGGCTCCAAAGGGGTATAAGGGCCCAGGTTTTGAGAAGATGCGTTGCACCTTATTGGAGAAAGAGGTGAAACATGTAGCAGACTCTTTGAAGCCCATAAGGGATTCGTGGATCGAAACAGGGGTGACCATAGTTTCTGATGGATGGAAAGATGCAAGAAATCGCCCATTGATCAATGTTATTGCTGTGTCCCCTAAAGGGGCAATGTTTTTGAGAGCAGTGGATTGTGAAGGACAGGTGAAAGATGGTCCATTTATTGCTGACATCCTTTGCCAAGCTATTGAAGAAGTGGGCCACCAAAATGTTGTGCAAGTTGTAACAAACAATGCCAAAAATTGTAGGGCTGCTGGGTTATTGGTTGAGGAGAAGTATCCATACATTTTTTGGATGCCTTGTGCTGTCGACTCCCTCAATCTAATGCTACAAAAAATTGGATCCAAAATTGAATGGATCAAACAGGTGTATGCGGAGGGCGAAGACATCCAAATGTTTGTCACCAACCACCATATGACGCAAGGAATGTTTAGACAATTCTCTAAATTGGAGTTGTTGAAGGTAAGTTAATTCTCAATATTTTTAAATTTTTGAATTTTCTTTTAATTTTAATTTTTAAATTTTGATTTTGTATATTTAAATTATATTTTAATTTTAATTTTGATTTTCAAACAGGTTGTCGAGACCCATTTTGCCTCCAACACAATTGTGTTGAGACGACTTATAAAGGTTCGTGAGGCACTATGTGCCATGGTAATCAGCCCTAATTGGGTTGTATGGAGGCAATCTAGCAATGAAAGGGCAAATAGGATCAAGCAAAGGATCCTAGATGATGGTTGGTGGGATCGTGTTGAGTATCTCGTCAGTTTCACCGAGCCCATACTGAGCATGATCCGTTACACTGACTTGGATAGACCTTGTTTGGGCGAAGTATATGATGGTATCGACTCAATGATTGAGAAGATGAGATCCATCATCAATGCAAAAGAGGAAGATCCTGAAGAAAAATTCTTCAAAGAGCTACAGGAAATCATGGTTGATAGATGGAACAAAATGACCACTCCCTTGCATCTTCTCGCTTTTGCATTGAGTCCCAAATATTATAGCCCTGAGATACTTTCTACTTCATCAAGAGTTGCTCCATATAGGGATGGTGAAGTGGCCCAAGGGTACAAGGCAGCAATTCATAGAATCTTCAGTGATCGTGACCAACGTGATCGAGTGAGGGCTGAGTTTATGGCTTTTGCATGCTCTGGGAGTGTTGATCAGAATATGGATGCTCTTCGAGACAAGTGTAGGGTGGCTGCTCATAGTTGGTGGTACTTCCATGGGCAAGAATACATGCACCTCCAACCTATTGCAATAAAAGTTTTATCCCAAGTAAGTTTTATAATTTATATTTGTAATTTTAATTTTAATTAATAATTTTGTTTAGTTAATTTTTGTAACTCTTAACTATTTATTAATTTAATTTGGTCTTAATAGGTTGCTAGTTCATCCTCTTCTGAGAGGAATTGGAGCACATACTCCTTCATCCACTCAATAAAATGCAATAGGCTACATTCAAAAAAGGCTGAGGACTTGGTGTATGTGCATTCAAACTTGCGCCTCCTTACACACAAACATAGTTCCTACAAAGAAGGAGACACAAGGAGGTGGGATATTGAGCCAGAGCAGCTTGACTTGGATGCTTCCACAAGTCACTTAGCTGCACTTGATATTGATGATGACTATCAGCCTGAAGCAACTACTGAGCATGAGAGTGGTAGTGTCAGTGCTAGTGGCAGTGCTTGTGCGAGTGCCACTAATGCTCTTTGTGGTTCTACACAAAATGTAGCATCTAATGTTGCTAATGATGCTGCTTTTTTTGATGACCCGTATGATTCAGATTGACATTGTAAACACTTGGCATTTTTAATTTTTTATGTTTGAAGTTTGAACTTTAATTTATAATTCTATATCATGACATTTGACTTTTGAGTATAAAGTGGTGGTGTATTTTTACTATGTTATTTGACTATTAATATGGTGGTGTATTCTGAACTTAAATACTGCTGCAAATATGTATATATTTCTGATTTTTATATGTTTTTGTATTACCGAACCCAAAACGAACCCAAACCCAAAAAAAAAATTTCCCGAACCGGCGAACCGGGTTCACGAACCCAAACCCGAACCCAAAACCGAACCGGTAACTTAGCTTAAATGATACAATTTGAGTAATATTTTTAAATAAACAAATCATTACAATGAATGTGTATGTGCATACACTTTAAAAAATCTCAAATACATATTTAGATGAATCTCATTGTCAATGTGTGTAGAGAGAGAAGGAGAGAGAGAGAGAGAGGATGCATCTTAAGTTACTTGAAATCATAGTTCAAACACTTGACTTTGCAAACCAAAAAAATTACAAAAAATTGAACTTGGAAAATTTTCAAAACATAAAACAACTCATAAATTTGTAAAAATATTCTCCATAAACATGCATACTACTAAATTTAGAGAACTTACTACTGATTTCCATCATATATAGATCAGAGTTAAAGTTCAATACACATCATAGATCGAAAAACAAGTTCAATACATATGAACATCAATATTCAATATAAATAAAAAATACAAAGTATTATTTCAAAGTTCATAATTTATAAATTTCTTCTATAACTAAAGCGCAAGTAAGGTTGTGCGGGTGTCCTCAAATTGAATGGTAGTATTGCATCTTCTTGTTGAGGAACAATATCATCCTCAATAGGAGCTTAAGGCATAGGATCATGATGTGAATGTAATGAATCCCCCTACTAATGGCTCATGTTCTACCTCCTTGTATGCTACCACCTTTGCTTCCCATTCCATTGCCTCCCTCTCCAAATCAGATATTTCGTCATTGATAAACAATGGATCCACATCTTCAGCAACCCAATTTGAATATGGATAGATGATATCAAGATCAAGAACCTAATGTGTCTCTTGCCTCTTGACCTTCTTTGCATGCAATTGAAGGTTGTCTTGCACAAATGCAAGGTCCTTCAAACACTTTTGAGCTAACTTGTGCTTTTTTGTGTGAACAACCTCAAGGACACTCCAATTGCACTCACAACTTGAAGCATTATTGAGCTGAACTGAAACACAAATGGCGAGTTTTCAAAGATTAAGTGTTGCACCAAAATCTTCTCACCAGAAATATGCAAGAACAACATTTATAGCTCTGTAAAGATTTAGTACACTTAAAAGTTCTAGTAAACAATAAACTAAATTAAACCTATAATTTTTTACTTGGCTACAAAGTGGTTTTTACCTAGCTACAAAGTGGCTATCTTTCAAATGCATCAAGGTGAAGAAAATAACCTCCCTTTCACCCCTTCATAAATTTGTAACTCATCATGTATGATGTCTCTAAGGTTTGCATTAAGGGCCATCCTCACAATACACGTGTTGAGGCCATCCATAACATCCTCCTTTGCTCTCAATGAACTATAGAAGAAAACCTTAAGGTTCAAATAGTAGGCAATAATATGAATATGTTGGTGGAGTTGGTAATTCCACCTCTAATCAATAATGTACCAAATGGGTTCATATTTGTTTTCATTCCACCCATACAAATGAAGAAATCACCTCTTTGGCCTCGTCCAAGGCCTCATATAGATACCCAGGGGTTCTATCCCCATCCACCAACTGAAGAACCTTAACCAATGGTTCTAACACCTAAAATAAGGGAGCATATAAAATGAAATAAAATAAATTATTATTAACAATTCGATATTATTATGATTGTTATAATATAATAATAAAATACAACATAAAAAACTAATATAAAACAATGCAGCAATCCCATAATAAAAGTAAGAGTCTGCGATTATGTATTCCTTAACAAAGCAGCAGGAGAGTCTTTAAGGCAGCCATTATCAAAAGGAATAGAAATTATTTTAAAAAAAAGCGATTAATAAGATGTTAATAGAAGGCATGACTTTCCATAAGTAATCGTAACCCTTCTCCAAAATAGGATATAAAAAATCAGATTCCATAGAAGGAGGGAAGGCATCGATTAGGATTGGGGTAAGAAATACAGATTGGATATCAAAGCAATTAATATTTCAGAACATGATCAAGGTATATATATTCTGAGTTTGTAAGCAGCAGCCTAACAGAAGGATTTATAGCTGATTAAAGAGCAGATATCAAGAAGAGAAAGAGATGAGTAAGAAGATAGTGCAATGAGAGATATGTGAAGACATAGGATGCAATTAGTAAAAATATATATACATGTATGTATATGTATGTATTTATATATTTATTTATATAGGATATATATTATTTACAATAATGATATATAAATATTTATTAGAAATAGTGTATACATATTTAAATAGAATATATATACCTATTTATATACATATTCATATAGAAATAATGATATATATATATATATATATATATATATATATATATATTCACAATTATGCAATAATGATGCTTGCAGCAATTATTGAGCCTTATAAGTAATTACGATTTTAATATAAAAATGAATAGATTAGTATTTATATATGTTTTTATCCTATGATCAATCAAGGAAAGGTTGAAGGAAGACGATTAAGGAATAAGAAGACACAGCAGATCAGGTGATGTACTCACTTAGCAATAATATTTAGCATATTTTGAATATAAGAAACTGATATTGCTAACCTGATTATTGGTTTTGCTAGACTCATTAACTGTATTGTAATTGGCCTCGTTGCATAAACTATTGTGGGACTACACATACGCAAATAATTTAAGGAATTCGCTCATATAACTGCAATTAGATTTGTTTGGTGCTGAATCTTATATTTAAACTGCATTATCATGATTAGAAAATAAGACCATAAGAATGAACATACATTAAATGGCTACATCTACTTGTGCATCATTGATACATTTCCTTAAATACATCTCATTTGGTTATATGCTCATGCTCATACTCATAAAGCATAATGAATATAGATGAATCAATAATAAATGCATAAGTGACTGTCCAAAGATTGTCTTCTCCATGCTTGTACTCTATTAGGGAGGGCCAACCATGTGTGAGTGGTGCCTAAAAACCTCACTTATGATTCTACTACGGCCATGGAAGGGTGGGGGTCCCACTTATGATTCCGCTACGGCCATGGAGGGGTGGTAGGCTTGGAGGCCACTTTGGACTTTATGTTTCCTTTCCTTTCTCCTAATAGGGCGAGTGTCTTCCGAGGTGTTGCCATGAGTGAAGAATGCAAGTACTAAGCTGTTGGGAAAGGCATGAAGGCTTCAAGGCGGATCCACCCATGACACTCCTCATATGTCTTCATAATTGTTTTTATGATTATGTTTATATTTTGGATATCTAGATATTATTGCTACCAGTTATATGTGTATGTGGAAATGTTATTAAATTGGTGAATGCAGATTTCAATCCAGGATTATTTCATTAGAGAAACACATTCCTTTTGAAAAGAAGAACCCATAAACCTAATCTACAAGCGAATTCTAGGGCAAAACGGGTAAGGTACATTACATTTTCCCAAGTCAAAATTTTAGGGCTTGCTGAGTACTCTCCGATTTCGAGTATGTAAACTATGGTCAGGACATTTGCGGGAAAAGATGAAAGTTGCTGATGTAAATCAGCAAGAACAACAAATAGATACAGCCACAGATATAGTTGAAACGGTGCCAGAAGTAGAAGCAGAGCTTCCTATTCTTCCGTCACCACCGCAACTATTTCCAATTCACATTGACTTGGAGCGTAATTCACCAATTCATGACATCTCTATACCAACTCACTCATCATGAGTTGATGAGACGAAAACTAATCCTCCCAGCGAAGTTAGTCGAGACTCTTTGTCTTGGCTTGAGAACATCTTGGGTAGGAAGAGAAGAAAGCCTTCTTACCAGTAGGACTTTGCAGAGTTTGACAATGTCTACCAACACACATCTGACAAGAAACTCAAGAAGCAAGTCCATGTGGAGAAGAACGCTAACAATGAGGTGGTGTTGACGTGGTTTTTGAGACCGCACCAACACAGAATAAAGTTTCCCAACGGATACTCTATCCTCTCTTGAACAAAGTATTCAGCATGCTAAGATTGCGAGTAAGATCATGCTTTCAACTCCAAGGTTCCTTTAGTGCGAATAGACTCAGTTGGCTCGATGTGATTTTGCTGGTATGTCAAGGGGACTTACACAATTGTTCGACAGTTGACAGCAGACAGCGGACTAAGGGCTTTCATGTAATTCAAATGATTTGGCAAGTGGGCACGAGTTTCCTAATTCTAACCGGAAATGAACTGAAATTAAATGAGTGTAGGGATAAGAGTGTTCTAGTCTACTCTAAAGCGTGGGACACGGCGATCAATTCTCACAGACTTCAACCAAGCTCCATTTTGCCTCACTTCGGACAGCTTCCGCAGAACTGGTGCAATCTTCAGAGGAGTGACTCAAGATGTTCAAATCACGATTTAGCATGAAGACACCATCACAACGACGCATGCCAACATATAAACCATAATCGAAGTTAAGTTTCACAAAGTTCCAGTTGACCACACAAGGCAAACCCACCGTCAGCGAGCCCGTTAGTGGTATGGACAAGCGAAGTCTTGTTCAAATCGAGCACCACATTCCACAATTGCTAAGTACTTGCATGAAATGAAATCTACTTTACTTTAAGCTACTTCAAGATGCTACGTGAATTGGGAGGACGAAGAAGCCTGTTGGCGTAAAATCTAACACCTCTGGAGTGCAGGTTTGTAGGGACAGCTATGTACACTACGCAATGAGTGCTCTTCAAATTAGGAGGGGAAGCTCCCTCGTTGTGCTGGAATGCATGGAAAAGAAAAGTAATCTAAGTCCTATCTTTTTGTTCTCAGCTGGAAGAGGCACAAGGTTAAGAAAACCAAGAACGTTGCAGCTAAGGATTTTCTGGTTTCGCAGATCATTAACTACAACTAAGCTAACTACTTTAAATCTATCCAGTTTCCTCAAGAAAACAGAGCATGAGGAAATGGAGCAGGGATGACTATCGGACGATAAACGAGTTTAGATTCTCTACTTGAAGGCAAGGTGGCGCAACTATCATCTCAATCTAAACAAGCTTATTGGGCACAAAACAGATTTAAGAATTCACCAAGATGATCTTATGAAACCCTGTGTGGCATAACACTTGATCAAAATAGTAAAAACTTCACAAAACAGCCTTTATCATTACAATCTCACGAAACCCTATGTGGCATAACCCTTGATTATAATGATAAAGATTCACGAAACAGATTTATCACCGTAATTTCTCGAAACCCTATGTGGCATAACGATTGATCACAATGGTAAAGATACACAAAACAGATTTATCATCTCAATCTCTTGAAACCCTATGTGGCATAACAATTGACCTCAATGGTAAATATGTTCAAACAGATCTAACTATGGGAGGAATTTACCACGCCAATCTTATGGAACCCTATGTGGCATAACACTTGATTGAAAGTAGTAAAGACTTCACAAAACGATTTTATCATCACAATCTCACGAAACCCTATGTGGCATAACACTTGATTGAAATGATAAAAGATTCACAAGACATAAAGAATCCACCATTACAATTGCATGAAACCCTATGTGGCATAACACTTAATCATAATAGCGAAAACACATGAACAAATACCAAAAGAGCAATATTGAGGGCAAGGTAGGCGCAGCATATATTTCTCTCTCAAGCAAAAGTTATTTACAAATGAGCAAAAGCTCTTATTTATATACATCAAGGTGTAGGGAACCCTAAAATCACCTTGAGTCATCTACAGTTCTTGCAATGCATGCAAGTTATGTGCCAAACCCTAATGAAGTAAACTATACAGTCAACTGGGAAACTACCCTCAGTTTAACCGAAACATCTAATCTAAAAATGGACAATTGTGCGAGCATGCACGTCCTTATTGAAAGCGAGTTAACTGGAAGACTATCATCAGTTAACGAAAAACCCTAAATGAAACTCCAAGTAAACAAGGTGAATCTCAGAATAGATATGCATGAGGTGAGACAGCCAGTTAACTTGAAAGGGTAACATCAAGTTAACTCCTGTGTGTAGTGTCTATCCTGAGAGGTGGGAACTGAAGTCTACTGGCCGTGATCTCGAGCAACCAATCCTTTAACGAGATTGTTGACTGCATCAACATCTGAATGTCAGCAACTTGAGCAATCTTGGCAATCTTTGCATACTCAAACTAGCATTTCACTGACTGGTAACTTTGGCGGCTCCGTAACTGAAGTGATGACCACATCTCTACAGCTTGATACAAATCGGTCTCAGCTTTTCTAACGAAATCATGAATTAAGACTGATTTGGTCTTGAATTCAGTCTGTGTGTACTGTACTCTGAAAAACTTGCCTGTTGACTGTGAACTTGACTATGTTCTGACAAGATTTCTGGAAAGCTAAAAATAACCTGCTGAGGCTAAAAATAGCCTATCGAAGGGTTATTTTCGGCGAAAATCTGAGATATGGGTTTTGTCCAGAAAAAGATTCTAAGACAACCCAGAACGTCAGAAATGCGAAAATCTAACTTCTACTCGATCGTACAGAGATTTTTCACTTGAGAAAATCAGCAATTCGAGAACGAATGTTCTGAAGCTAAAAATTCGTGAAAAATCAAACACATAATTTCAACTCGAGGAAATTATATGGGAATGATCCAGATACTGAAACTTGTAGAATTCGCCAATTTCAGGAACATGCAATATGTATTTTGTGAGAAATCTGAGATCTGAAGGATGAAAAAGACGTTTTTATTATGTCTCTTCTGTGAAAATCGCCCAAGATTTCTTTGAATAACTGATAATTGTGAACTTGAATCTGCAAAAAGATATGTTAGGAAAAATCGCCTCTGAGAATTGATGTAGATTTTGCCTTTGAACTGGAAGAATTCGCCTTGGAATTGAAAACCACGAACTTTTTGAAATTTGCGCCTTTTGAAGAAATTCGAATTCTCTTGAAGAAAATACGAACTTGTATAATGAATTTGAGGATTCGCCTTTTGATTGTGAAATACGCCTTTGAATATTGAATTCGCCTTTGAATCTCTGAAGAACTGCGAATTGCTTTGAGAATTGAAATACGCCTTTGAGAATCAAGGAATTGCGAATTGTTTTGGATTTTGAATTTGCTTTGAAGACATGCGCCCTCCTCTTGTGAAGAAATACGAATTTTATCTTGAAATTGCTTTGAATTTAATAAACTTCGATTTTCCCTTGAAGATAATGAATTTGCCTTAGAAAATCACGAATTTCTCTTGAGATTAAATTTGCTCTTGAGAAATACGAACTTCCTTTGAAAGCTTGTGAACAACAATGAAGATTGCGCCATGTATAAATAAGAAGAAATTCGCACCAATTTGATAACTGCAAGAATTCAAAACCCTGACCAGAATAGAAATCCTCTGATTGGTTGCCCTTCAGTTCGACTGCCACTGACTGGAAGTTCAAATTTGAAAATAATAATAAAATATTTATTATCATGCAATGGCGCTAAAAATAGAAAATCACCATTAATAAACAAGTATATTTTGAACTTCAGTTGACAACCCGGTTGAAGCTCTGAGATTCATCGTTTGACTTCACTGATTCCGAAAAGTCATCTCTTGAGCAGATAGGCGTCCATTTGCTCAAGATACTTCATTTTTTTTAATAACTCCCTATTTTATAGCTAACAGCACTGTCACGACTGGCCAACTTCGACACTGATTTCCGGATGACTGGGTGATGCTGAGACTGTTCTGAGATATTCATCGGAAAGCCTACTGAACAAGGAAGAAATGTCTGCTGGGAGACACAACTGCAAAATCCATCGTTTAACCCCTTGAAAAATTAGGCGCACCTGATTAAATTGCTTTACGGGTTCCAGACAGCCATTTTCCTAAACGCCATCTGACACTTCAAGCGGCTGCGGCGGTGAATGGTGAACCCTGCGATATGAGGCGAAGCTCAACTGCATGACTAGAGATATTCGCATCCAACATTTGTATGCACGACAAGCGAAAGGCTGTGTTAAGGGCCTCAAAAGTAAAAGCGCTACAGCTTATGGTTGCACTTTTGTCATTTTGGCGAAAGTCGAACGTTCATCCAAGTACCCTACTTTGACTGCTGATAACTGGAGCTGGGATGACCCGATTCAGGCACTATCTGTTTTAACGGACAGCCAGAAGGGCCTACAAGAGAAGTCTCTGGAGGTGATGAGGCAAGAAAACTACTTCTAAGACCTCAAAAACTCCAGTGCGTATTTTATTTAAGATTACCGCTTCCAGACTTAGCCATTTTCGGACGTTTTCGCTGCAGTATTACACCAAAGACCTCGCACGCACGAGCGACTGCCAAATCCCGAAGGCGTGGCTGGCTCGTTGGAAAGATAAAATGATAACGCTCAATAGCCGTGAAGACTTCGACGAGAACGGGCTCATCCAGGCCTAAAGGCTAAGAAGCCTCTAGAATGTGAAAATACGAAAATCATTTGTTGGTCCGCCCGTGAAATTACGTGCTTGGTAGAATCTCCGCCACGACCACCTGAAACGTCGGATCGACAAGCTGAATGATGCGTTGCGGAGCTAGGCTAGAATATTACTGATGTCGTGAAGACTCTGTCTGCAAATTTTGCCATCTGAAGGGTCCTTTAAACCAGCGCCCCTGGCTTGTACTTGCACTAGGAACAAACGGAGAAGCTCAGAAACGTGAAAACTCCATTTTAAGCTGATCTTTGGATGACTGCTGCCTGAGCTCGGAAACTCGGATGACTGCGCTTGATATCTCGTCGGATAAGCAGACTAGTTGTGAACGGATTAACTGCATTCGGCATCGAAACTGTCGAGATTAACCCCCTCAAGATGGGCGCCCTCAAGCTAGAGGCGCGCTTTTGCCTAAAAAGAACAAATTTCTCACATCTGGAACTTTAGGGATTTCAACTTCTGTCGCTGATAACCGGAGCTGTGGGTCTCGGAACGCCTCGCTGGATAGCTCGACGGATAGCCAGACTAATTCTGAAGAGACTAACTGGATGCTTGAACATTTTAACCAGAATCTTGACCTTCAATAAGTTGGGCGCCCCTGGGCTATACTTGCGCTTTTGTGCTTTCCTCTGAGAAATCTCTATGATTTGATCATTGAAAATCCTGTTTCGATCATTGAAATGACCGTCTGCAATATGGAATGTCGTCGTAAGATGCTCCTCCATCGTGAAAAGCTTTTATCTGAGTCTCTGCTTCGGTTCTGATCAATAAAACTGACTTTGACTGACAAATTACTCCATGCTTGATATTGCCCAAAACTGTGTTTTACAACATTTTAACAAAGTTTAGACTTTTTAATGCAAAATGCCTTGATGAAGCAAAAAAAAAAAAAATTGGTTTGGGTACAACATTAGATTGAGATGATAGTTGCGCCACCTTGCCTTCAAGTAGAGAGTCTAAACACGCTTATCGTCCGATAGTCAAACCTTGCTCCGTTTCCTCTTGCTCTGTTTTCCTGAGGAGATTAGATAGATATAAGTTGTAGTTAGTAGATCTGCAAAACCAGAGAAAACTCAGCTGCAACGTATAGGTTCTTTCAAGAAAGCCTTGTGCCTCTAGCAGCTGAAACAAAAAGACAGGACATAGTTTTAGCTTATTTTCCTTTGCAAGTATATTTGTCAAAGCACAACGAGGGAGCTTCCCCTCCATAATTTGAAGAGCACTCATTGCGTAGTGTACATAGGCTGTTCATAACAACTTCTACTCCAGAGGTGTTAGTTGTTACCAACAAAGCCTCAACAACTATTCACAACAAAGAAGAATTCACCATCAATGAAAATTCTTTTATTATGAAAGCATACATGACAACTTCTTACAAAGTATCCAAAGGGAAGACTTTCCTTCCTTTTCAATCTAAACTATACTATCAACTATCTAATTGCTCTCTACTCCTTCTCTAAGCTCTGCTTCTACTTCTAAATCTAATGAGGTACAAATGAGGGGGACTCCCCCTTTTATAGTTTGCAAAGTCCAACGGACGGCTTAGATTACAATCGGCCGGATGGCCCAGATCATGCCACCTCAGCCCTAAACAAGATTTTCCCTAAAAACTGCCACAAAGGAGAGTGGGGTAATAAATGAGGCATTAATGTCCACCATCCTTCTAGAAGATTTCGTTTGTAGACGCGTTCACACTGTCCTTGATCTTCTTTCTTGACGTTGCTCTTCAACTTCTTTGTCACTTGAGCTAACACTTAGCCAATTTCTTGCAACCTTTTCTTCCTTCATGTGAAACTTATAACTTTATCTTCCTCTGAAGGTTGTAATATCATCGTGCTTCACCACTTCAAGTCATCGTGCTCTGGCCTCGACATTCCTCCTGCAAAACAAGCAAGGAGAAGAGTATTAGAACATTTCATAATATAAATTCAACTTACTTACCAGGAATCTCACGCTCTAATTTCCAAGCGTTCATCGCCTCCAATGGCCAACTTCTACCTTCTTCATGATTCCTCGTGCCTTAGCCAAATTTTCAATCCATCTTCCTCAAGGGCGTATCATCTTTGACAATATTAACTTCAACTGCATCCTCAAGAAATTCATTTCACCTGCTGGAGCTCTGACAACTTTGATTTTATCCATCTCTGGCTCAAGAAGACTATCATCACGAAGAATTTGAGCAAATTCACCTAGGCAGTTCCTTTCAAATTCATCGTTTGGAGAATTTCACCTTGAAAACACATTTTCTTCATTTTGCCTTAGAAAATTCTCAAATTTCCCTTAGGAAAACTCATCAATCCAGTGCCCATAAAAAAATCTTCATCCTGAAGGCCGCAGCGAAGCATGGAAGACCTTAAAATCAACTCCTCATCAATAATCTTCAATACCCAGAAGAAAATTTCCTCCAGAACGCGTCGAACTCATGGGTACCCAACGAACGGGTTCATTTAATTTTCTTGAATTTTGAACCTTAGAAAATATTCTTTCATCAAATTTATTCTTGTTCTTCATCTCTGCGAACATCCCATGTTGCTCTGACTTGGAAAAATTTTATTGTTCCTGCACTGCCAACATCTTCATCTTCGACAAATTTTACTCACCTCAAGAAAGTTCATCATCTTGCAATTCTGGGCGTATTTTCTTGAGGAAAAACATTTTGTGCCTTAGAAAATTTTTAAATCATCTTGAAAAACGTTTTGAAAATTTCACCCTGGAAAATTTTATACTCAACTCAACCAACTTGCCTGTGAGAAAATTTTATCCATTCATCTCAGAAAAAAAATTTCATGGAGGCGCCTAGCATATTTCACTTCACACTTGAAGGATAGTTCACTTGGAACTCCAACGCCTTAGGAAAAATTATCAACACTTAACATTCTCAACGCCTTACCACTTATCACTTCACCACTTAGCAATATCAATTTTCAAATCTAGGCGCACCTTACACTTAGAAAATGTTTTTATCACTTAGCACCTTTAACATCTATGTTTCCACCACCTCAACACCTTAGGCGCATATTACATTTGTTGAAGGATATTCAGCGCGCCTAGCATATTCAAATTCCCATTCATCACACTACACATACTTGAGCGCATTTGGCACTTGAGGAAGGATAACAACCACGCCTAGCATTCACCTTGCCTTGACCACGCCTTGGAGTGTTTTACTCACTTTTTACCTCATTTACCACCCTTTATTCACTTTTACAACTTCAACTTGGGCGCATTTGGGCATGCAAGGAGGATGACTCTTCAGCTTCCATTTTTGTCTCTATATGCCCTCATTTTGGGCGCATTTTACCCCTCATGCAGGATGAAAACATTTGACTCCTTTGACCCATTTGTTTTTGGGCGCATTTTAGCATAGGAGGACGAGCTTTGTTGACCTTTTGACTCACTTGCTGCATGGGCGCATTTTGGCCTATGTGGTGGATGAAAGTTTTTAAACTTAGAAAAAAATTTCCATGTCTCTTGTGAGGGCGCATTTTGGGCATGGTGGAGGATAGAAAACTTTGACTTTCCTTGACTTTTTGTTGCATGCCTCTCAAACATGGGCGCATTTTACCCCTGGAGGTGGATTTAGCTATGCCTTAGAATTTTTTTTATCAATTCTCTCAAGGTGAGCGCATTTTGATGGGTGAGGAGGATGAAGTCCTTCATACTTAGAAATTTTTTGACTTGTCAGACATGGGCGCATTTTAGCATGTGAGGTGGCTGAGGAAATTTCTTGCTTGGAAAATTTTCTAGCATTTTTGCTTGAAGTAGGCGCATTTCCCTGGTGGTGAAGGATGAACACAACACTTAGCCACTTTTTCTTTGTCTTTGCCAGCTTCCATGCCTTTCTATTTATAGTAAGCCCCCTGATATTTGCATTTCTGAAGTTCAGAATGACTTGAAATTTTGAACACTACATCCTCATGACCTGGTTACCCTGTCGACACTACTATTTTTAGTCGACCTGCTATTTTTAGCCCATTTTCGAAGATGATTTACTATAAATAGTAACTACTTGCTTTTGATAGCTCCACTGCTCCGATTGACTTGAAATTTGAATGAGGCGCTCCTCACCTCGTGACCTTACTGCTGACATTAACGCATGCACTTGACTTGCTATTTTTAGCCTGTTTCCAAACTGACTTACTATAAATAGTAAGTGCTCCGTTTGACTTGAAATTTCACCAGCAGAAAGCCTGAAGGATGTTGATCGCGATGTTTTACACCGGTTTTCGAAAATTCTGACTTTTTACCCTTCTTTTCAAGCTCCGAAGTTGGAAACCCTAATTTGCTCTGCATGCATATCAAATGATCTTTGTTTGTCTTCGTTTCTGTTGCATTGCGATCAGCTCATGATTCTGAACTGCTGGGAAGCGACTGCCGGGACACACCTGCTAAAAATAGTAAGTTCCTTACTGAGTGATTATCTCCATTTGCATGTCACACTATTGCGAAGCTCTCGAAAAACCCACCAGGAATCATCCGACATACAAAAGAAACCCTGACATGCAAACCCTAAAATTAGCCTCGGAAGATTGAACTCTGAAAGTTGTCTCGTTTTGCATGTTATACTGTTCCGAAGGTCTCTGAAAACCCAGAAGGAATATGCAGACATGCAAAGAAAAACTCTGCATTTGAGCCCTGAAATTTGTCCCGGAAGCTGGACTGCTAAAAATAGAAAGTTGTCTGTTTTTGCTCAAATTTTGCATGCGAGCAGCCTGATGTGCTCTGAATGCTGTGTGACTGTCGGAATTTCAAAAATACTGAAGGATTGCCTGTAATTGCACACTTACTAAAAATAGTAAGTACCTCAAAATCTGATGAAAATTTGCTGAAAGCCTGCTGGAAGCACACTGACATCAATGTTAAGCTCTATTTTCAATTCGTTCACTTCGTTCAACCTCGAACTGACCAAAAGACTCAAACCCTACTTTCAGAATTGGCCAAATTTCACTTGTTTAAACTCAAAGACGAGAATGTCCCCGAAAAGGCAGACAGCAGAGAGGGATAGAGACAAAACCAAAGCCAAAAGACCAGAATGGAGCAAAAATTAGGGGTCCCCATTTTGAATGGGGCGATGTGTGAAAAGGTCACAACAGGTGGTCATTGAGATCGCTACACCATCAGTTGACAAAGACGCCAACGAGGTCGAGGTCGAGGTCGAGGCCAATGATTTCACATTGGTCAAAAGCAACCTTGGTAGAAGTATACAACAAGCTGATGTAAATCTCTTTGAGGTTGTAGGCTTGCAACAATTAGTTTGAAGGAAAGAGTGATCAAAGATGGTGAAGACAAGGCAGCCCTCAAGGCTGAAAATCAGCAGTTGCGGCAATACATCTCCAACTTGCTTCATGGTACTTCACATGTCACCACTTTGCTCCCACAACTGCTAGAATTAACTGTAGAACAAAATCAACTAAGTTAGTTGATTGTTTATGGGAAACACCTGAGAGACTGGGTAGAAGATTTTATCACCAGGGGCAAGTTCATACTTGCAAAGACGTACCAGTTGAGGTACAATGCCCACGATCTTCGCTTAGAAATTCAGGAGTCGGAGCAAAGCATTGTGGAAAGAAAACCGAGGGATGAGATCATCCTTTCTCACTTGAGGATGGCATATGATTCAGTCACTATAGAAGAAGATAAAGAGAAGCTTTTTACTTGGAGAGAACAACAAATCTTTAAGGTAAAAACATATGAAGCAATCTTTGTAGAAATGACTGAATTTAGACAGAAGGTGGCAAGTGCTCTAAAGTTCATGTCACAAGTCCCTTGCTAGTATCAACGTGAGGATGGTGAGTACATTGAGCTTGGCGAAGTGTAGTTCAAATTTCAAGACCTCATTCGTAGTAGTTTTGTAATGAACCGGACTATTTTTTTTTGTTTTTTCCAATTACAATTACAATCAACAGGCACCCATTAAGGTTAGCTCTAAAACCAAAACGATGCGGAAAGCAACTCTAACCAAGGATGTACACCACGATCCCGATGTGGGCAAGGTGTGAGCATATGGTCAGAGGATCTGATGCAAATGCAGAACTGGAAGGGAACTCTAACCAAGAATGCATCTAGGAAAGACGAGCATATGGTCAGAGAATCTTATGCATGCTGAGCTAAAAGTATCTCTAACCAGGATGGCGCCGAGAGATGGTGAGCATATGGTTAGAGGGTCCCTAAAACTACTAATTGAAAGTAAATAGGCGGCAAACCAGCCTCTTCCACTTATTCAGCGGGAAGTACAATGAGCAAAGCAAGAGATAAAGAGAATGTTGATAGTAATAACTGTTCAGCTTACAATGAAATAGAGAGTGCCTGCCAAGAACATAAGATTAGAAGATCTCCAATGCTGCAATAATGAAATATGATCACTGCAAAGCTTAATAAGATTTTCCAAACACAAACCCTTCACCAAAATGCATTTATCTAAAGCTGATATGAGAGACCAGCAACATCAGAATGCACTAAAATGCTCATAAGTCTCTCCACACTCACCCAAAATGCATGAAATTGAATGCAATAGACTCTAGGACTGATGGCGCCCCTTTCCCCATGATAAAAACTCACACATAACCCCTTATTTATTTCTTGCACAACTCCCAATGTTGCCTGAAGAGGTACGGCCCTAGGAAGGGCGACTTGCTGAAGATAAATTCAAGGAGGCCTCTAAAAATTCTGCAAATTTGCACAATGGGTCTCCCCTAGCAATAAATCACAATGGTGAAGCACTTAGAATGATAACATTTTTATTTTTGAAATAGTGATTAAAACATACAATTAGCTACTGAAATTAGCAACTCCAAGATGAGATTGAAATAAAAAACTTAGAACTCCAAAATACAAGATACTCAACTAAAATGCAACACAAACCTATTACAAACTATCTCTCAACTAGTTGCTATCTTTCAAGCAAGAAGATGAGCCATTGCTAGGAGGTATGCTTTCCTCGAAGCGTGTGCCTGAAGACAATCCAGCAGCATAACAATATGGTAGACAAAAGATGAAGAACTGAAGAGCTGAGGTTTGTATTTAAAGATTAGCGAGAATCTTCTAGAAACTTCAAGAAGGGGGCCCAAAATTCAATTTTGAATTTTACCTCATTTCCCTCCAAAAGTGGCATCCTTTTTTCACCATGTAAGCATTTTAATCTTTATTTAAAATAATCTCCTCTCCAAGTTGGCATCCCACTTCTAGCTTGATTTTTGACTTTAGAAAAATATAAAATTACCTCCAGATGAGGCGTCCACCCTTGAAGTTCCCCTTTTAAAAAAACTTAAAGTGATGAAGCTAGGCCAAGGGGTCAATATTAAAATATAACATTATTTAAATCAACTTATCTCTCCAGAAAAGCATCCAGAGGCCAAAAATCAAACTACCAACTGAACTGGTTGAAGAAGAGAGCCAACTGCACTGAAATCCACAAGACCACTGCCAGAAATAGAATCTACTAAAAATAGTAAATTCATGAAGGTGCTCAGATCACAATGCAAGCCATACCACTACGAAGCTCTCTGAAAACCCAGAAAGAATCCGCAATCCAATCTCCAATCTTCAAGCAACAACCTCCTCAAAAATAGGAAACCCTAATTTTCCCCTTCCGAGTAGCCTACGGGTCTCCGGAATAGGCCAACGATCAACTGAAACGATCACAATTGAGAAGGGGACATTACAAGTTTCAACAGTGACCCTATTGACTACAAGTTGAGTCAAGTTGCAGCCATGCCAGAGAAGTTTGATGAAGCATCTGAAAGGAGGGATTTTCAGAATCAGATTGTGGATGGCGAGGAGATGTTGCGAAGAAATCACATCATTCAAAAGAGCATTAGTGCTCCAGATGATGAGGCAGTTAACAGCTTCTTGGAGGATATGATTGCTCGAGTTGATGACCAGTGAACTGTCAGTTGAGGCATATGACATTCTCCAAGGATAGAATTTTAGATCAATAGTTAATTTGACACATTTTCCAAGTTAACTGACTGTCCTGTTTCATGCATGTCTATCCTTGGAGATATTTATTGTACAGTTGGAGTCTTTCTTTAGTTTTAGATCAAGTAACTGAGGTAGTCTTTCTAGTTAACTGTTAATTATCTTTGTTTAGACATAGGAATAAATCTTGTTGATTGGCAAGACTGATTGTTAACACGAGGATATTTTAGGGTTCCCTACTCTTGTGTTTGTCTATAAATAAGAGCAACCTTGCTCATTATTGTTTAACTGTTATTACTATAACAAAATTGTTGAGCCTTAGTGCCTTCAAGCTTTGCTAGTCAATATTTCTTCTCTTTGTTTAGTGCAATTTGGTTGATCGTATATTGTATGTTTGTCCTCTTGATACAATCTGCTATCCCAAACGTGTAATTGTTGTTGGAAAGCTTTTGAGGAAATAAATCTTATGCCTATAGTGCTTTGATCCAAAGTCTCAAGATCTTTTTCATGATATTGTTGTTTTCATAATCTTTATTTCGATCTACACCTCAAAAATACAATGAGTCTTTGAGGGAATTTTGAGATCAAGTTTATCGTTTCATGTTTTGTTTTTATAATCTTTATTTCAGCCTACACCTCGAAAGTACAATGAGTCTTTGGGGGAATTTTCAGATCAAGTTTATCATTTAATGTTTTGCTTTTATAATCTTTGTTTCAGCTTTCATCCGCAAGTACAATGAGTCTTCGGATGCATTCTGGAAATAAGTTTATTTAAGCTTCGTGTTTACCAAATCATTCCCCGTTTACTTCTAAATCCTCTTGCTCTGAATTTACTCATGCAGATAGAATTATTATAAGTTTAGGCCTAGTTGTAGTTGAAGTTACGAAACCAGAGAAAACCTCAATTGCAACGCAAAGAGTTTTATAACCTTGTGCTCTCAGCTGAGATAAAAAGATAGGAATTTAGTTTACTTTTTCTTTTTATGCATAATCAGCAAAAGAGGGAGCTTCCCCTCCTAATTTGAAGAGCAGTCTAACTGTGCATAGTTGTCCATTTCCAATACGCACACCAGAGGCGCGAATTGAAACGCCAATAGACTCAATCATATCCAATAATACAAAGGAATGTATTTTCACCAAGGTAGACTTTTCCACCATCAATCTTCTCATACTTTGCAAACCACTCCCTATTGGGAGCCTATAAAAAGGAATCGAAGTTAATCATCCATCCATCCTCACATGCATGTGTAGCCAAGGTTGCAACAAATACATCAAATTTATCAAGAGAAGTTTTAGAATCTATATCATCATTTCATTCATTCTTTCCTTTCTTCTCTTTGTAGTTCTTTTGGTTGTGATCTTTCTTACCACAATTCTAACATTTTCCTTGGATTTACCAGGACGCTTAGATCTCCCTCTAGACTTGGACCTTCCCTTCTCTCCCTTCTTGTCCTTCTTCTTGCCTTTCTCCTTTGATCGTCCAGAAAGAACCAAGGCATCTTTATTAGTATCTTGTGTTTTTTGTTTCATCTCCTTTGAAAGAAGAGCACCCATCATCTCTTCAAGCATGATCTTAGTGGGAGGTGCTTCCAATACCATAACTAAATTGTCCCAAGAGTTTGTCAAATAAAATAGCAATGTGATACTATGATCTTCATCATCCATCACAACACCAATAGAATTCGATTGGTAACCATAGTGTTGAATGCATTGAAGTAATCAAATACAATCATTGTAACCCATTTTCAATGAATACAACTTCTATAGAAAAAAGTTTATTCATCATGGATTTGGCTTGGTAGAGTTTTTCTAACTTCATCCACAAGGTACTTGCAATGAGTTCTAAAAATTTTAGGAGCAATGAATCCACCAAATAGAATCGAATGAAGCTCCTTGCTTTTCTATCCAATATGTCCCAAACATCTTGTTACATTGATGCAAGTTTAATTTTGGAGATTGCATCCCATGGATCATAATCTATCAAAAAAGTTCCTTTTTAAGCTTCCACAGCTGAATTGTCATTGAACTTATCCATCACCCAAGATGTCCTCACCATTTTTCCTATAAAGAAAATCTCTACACAACTCCCACTCAATCCAAGATTAATATGATCAAGAAATCTTAACCCAACCTAAGATCTCAAAAATTTGCCATACTCTAATACCAAATGAAAGGGAATCTGCATAAAACATTATATTAATTACCTATGAGGAGTGTAGTGTAGTAAAGAAACTTATTTAGATTTTAAACCATAAAATAAAATGAAGACACGAATAGATGACATAGTGTTTACCCTAGGAAAACCCTTTCAAAAAAAACTAGCTTCCAAATCTCAAACTATTGTATCATCAATAAACTCGATTACAATACAATCAAGCTTAAGCCTTCCAATCACACAATCATGCAAATTTGGAGATATTTGGACAACATAATTGTACTTCCAATACAATACATAATACATTCAACCTAAGCACTCCATATATAGGCAAGATCAAAACCACATACCATCAATGGTTTCTAAAATTGTGTGCTAGAAACCATGGGCTAAATTAGGTGCCCAAATCCATGCAAAAGTGCCCCAAAACAATGTTAAGTTAATTGATGGTAAAATATGAATTGTCATTGCTAACTCAGGTGCTCCATTTGGTCTTATCCTTTTTATAGAAAGATGCTCCA
Source organism: Sequoia sempervirens (assembly GCA_007258455.2). Classification (NCBI taxonomy): domain Eukaryota; kingdom Viridiplantae; phylum Streptophyta; class Pinopsida; order Cupressales; family Cupressaceae; genus Sequoia; species Sequoia sempervirens. The sequence continues at coordinate 265,018 of VDFB02352513.1, forward strand.
TGATTTTTTCCTAGTCCATAGTTAACTCCCTTTCACCATGGTCTTTCTATAATGGCAATATAATGACAACTCTTACACCTTACAAGTTGTCATAGTTACATTTAACGACTTTCATGATACTAAATGAAACTTACAATTGCCAAAATTCAAATAAGTACCATATGCCCCAAATATGTGGATGCATAATAAATGAATACAAAATAACTAATAAATGTGAACATTAGGATTGCAAGGTGTATAAAACCTATCACAACAGTTTTTCCATCGAGTCCAAGTCCAAGTCAAAAAACAACTTACCAAGTTAAGTCTCAACACTATGTTTACAACCATGTCTTTGTAGGCCACAACTTAGATACATGGTCATTGTTTGCAAAACATAAAAATATCACTACAAGTTACACCATATGCTAAAAACAACCATCTAAATTCAAAAAAGCCTACGTTGATAAGATAGAATTCCACCAACTAGCCTAACAACTTAGGATAGGAGGGATCGACATGGCCTATAGTTGCACACAACTTGAAATTCAGCCAAATTACCTACAACAAGAGCTCCACTACCTCTCCTAGACTAGCTTGGCAACAACTTCATTCTTGACCATTCCCCAACAAGTTATGTTAAACCCGCAATATAGCTTCTTGTGTCTTGAACTCAACTCTCAACATCATGCTTATAACCATGATTCGATGGGAAATAGCTTGGACACATGGACATTGGATGCAAAATATAAATAATATCACTATAAGTTACAACATATACTTATAGTGGCCATCTAAATTTTAAAATGGTCTACATCGACATTGTTGCATTTTTTCAACCAACCTAACTACCAAGGACAAAAGGGATCAATATTTCTTACAATTGCACACAACTTTGAACCCATGCCAACAAAACCAAACACACCAAGCACTCCACTACCTCTCCTAGAGTGGCACAAACACAACTACATTCTCGACTTGTGGAAACAAGTCATCCTAGACCCCCAATACATCTTCCAAATCTGTCTCAACATTACACTTACAACCATATATATCTCTATGGGGCATAGCTTGGACATATGGTCATTAGTTGCAAACATAAAAAATACCACTATATGTTACAATATATGCTAATAACAACCATCTAAATTTAAAAATGGCCTACACAAATAAGGTTGACATTTCATCAAGTAGATTAACTACTTAGGACATGAGGGATCAACATTGCCTACAATTCAACACAACTTGGAATCCATGTCAACTAGACCACCCACAACAAGAGCTTCACTACCTCTCTTAAAGTGGCATGGCTGCAATTACATTCTTAACCATGCCCTAATATGTCATACTAGACTCCAATACATGTGCTAGTTTGCCAGCCATGCTCTTCTCCAAGACCATCAACCTTAGCTCATTGGTGGACAACAAAGGGCCTTGTAAGAGTTCCTTCATAGTTGTGATCATTCTGCCTCATGGGTGGAATCCTAAACATTGTCCCACCACTTGCCCATGCATGGCCTTAGGAATAGAGGCCATGGCAAGATGAGATTTTTCCCAAAGGAGTTTTTGACTATAATAAGCACATTGCCAAATAAGAACAAAAACTCATACCAAGAATGATTAGACAAGAATGTAATAATTGATGCTTTACTCCAAAGGTAGTGTTTAGTTACAATGTAAGTAGTCTAGGCACAACCTCTCATTAATCAACGCTCTTTCCCCAACCACAAAGGCATTATTTGAAAGACCAAAGTTTGTTGATTAAGACTCAACCTTTGAGTCTAACTATTTACAACCATCCAATAACTTATGTTGCCTTAGCCCCTAATTAAAATAACAAAACTAAGTTGGCATAACTTCTATTAATAGAAAACAACCTACATAACAAAGGAAATTTGGTTCCATCAAACAAAGCATATGAACAAAATCAAAATAGTATTAGGGAAGAGCCAAGGAAGAAGATGCCCCTATTGGTACACTGACTTCAACTAATGGAGAAGAAGCAATCCGAATAGATCACAATTGCTTCCCTACAACCTGGAACACGTAGACTTATTCGGTGTGTTACTTCATGGTGTGTCCTATTTTTTGTTTACTTGCTTTGCCCAGATTTTCTTTGTGACCCTGGCATCATTTGTATACAGAATTATCAATACCATCCTCAAAGGAGTTGAAGCCTTTACTAGAAAACAAACCTTTCCAAGATGTGATAGATGTTGCAACTATTTCATTCACAATTACATTAAAACAACCAAAAAATTTTACAATGAAATGCTTACTAAACCTTTGGTTGTCAATTATTTGGCCAGCTATCTTGGGTCCTTGGATTTTAGTCTTGCATGAAACCCTAGAAGTATTGGTTGGATTCCTCTACTAGGATTAGTGCCCCAAGATTTCCTATATGCTTTGTTGGAAATAAGAAATTAAAATTATCAATAAACTTCTTTTTGTTCATTGCACAAAGGTTTTGTTGTTGCTATGGAGAATGGAGATGTCATAGCCAATACAATTCCACTATTTGTCGAGGACCATACAAACATAAACCTAGCTTTGACTGAGAATCACTTCCAACATTTTTTTTATATAAAGACTATATGTTAAAAACAAAATTTGAAGCATACAATCAAATCCTCAAAAAATGTCGACAACATGGGACCATGCCCCAAAGTTAGACTAGCAAATCCAAGAGAAAAAGAAAGGCATGGCCCCAAAAAGTGGAGACAACCATAAACAAAAATAGCATGACCCCGCAAGGGAAACAACTGCTAAATCAATAGCCTATAAAATGTCCTAAAAAAAAAAGCAAAATTAGGCACCACGTGCAATCCCAACATTGAGGATCTTACCCATTGGGATTGCCACACCCTCCATTCACACATTCTTGCCATCATCCATGGGGTCCCAACTTGTTTCTTCTCCTTCCTTAGGATCATCCTATTGCTAGGCCTGCATATTTCTTGGTGTAGATATGCAAGAGATAAATGAGAAATTTCTCTTGATTTGGGGGGACCGCCCTGTTGTGACCTTTTCACACATCGCCCCATTCGAAATGGGGACCCATAAATTTTCGCTCCATTCTGGTTTTTTGGCTTTGGTTTTGTGTCTTTCCCTCTCGTTCTGCTTCTTTTTTGCTGTCTGCTTTCTGGGGACGCTCCCATCAGCAAACTCGAACGTAAGATTCGACCAAGTACTGAAATTAGGGTTTCACATCTTTAGGTCACTTTGAAGCCAAATTGAGTTGGCTAGTCAGCGTTTGAGCCTAGCAATGCTATTACCATGTTTTCAGCAAGCAACTCCTAAATTTTCACTAAGTTCTGCCAACTTTCTATTTTTAGTAGGTGTCATTTTAGGGTTGATTTTCTTAAGATTTTCACATTCAGACAACTTCACTACATTCTGAGCACTTCAAGTTCACTTTTGGCAAAATTTGAGCAAGAACGGACGCCCTGCTATTTTTAGCAGTCCAGCTTCCAGAGCAAATTCCAGGGTCTTCATGTTACATTTTCTGATGCATGTCCGGAGATTCTTTCTGGGTTTTTCGAGACCTTCGCAGCGATGTGGCATGCAAAGCCGGACAACAACTTTCAGCACTCAGCCTTCAGGAGCCGATATTAGGGTTTGCATGCAGGATTTCTCAGCGCATGTCGGCATATTCGTTCTGGGTTTTCAAAGAGCTTCGCGATGGTGTAACATGCAAGTGTAACTGATCACTTTTCAGAAACTTACTATTTTTAGCCAGTGCTTGCATGTTGAAGATTTTTCTGGGTTTTTCTGGGTTTTTCAAGATTTTTCGGGCAGTATGACATGTAAGATCATCCGGCAGCCAGTCAGTCACTTTTTCGGCCGCTTTCTATTTTTAGCAGGTATCACTTGGGCAGCTGCTCAGCACTTCAGAACTGCAAACTGATCATCATGCAACTGAAACGAAGTCAAACGGAGCTCATCTGAGCAACATGCACAAAATTAGGGTTTCGAGCTTCAGCGCTAAAAATGAGGAATCAGAGGTCGAAGTGTTCAAAACTGAGGTATCCATCATGATCAGCATCTCTCAAAAGATCTGCTAGCAAAATTTGAAGGCAATCGGAGAACCTGCTATTTTTAGTAAAATGTTCCAAATGCAAGCTATAAATAGAAAGTTGATCTCGGCGTCAGCACAGACAGGCAAATTCACCAACAAGGAGCGCACTGTCCAAATTTCAAAGCAAACGGAGCAAAGGAAGCCTCAGAAACGAGCACTTACTATAAATAGTAAGTCACTTCGGAAGCAGCTATAAATGGCAGGTCAGCATCGAATCTCAATGGGTACAGGACAAACATGTGATAAGTGATCCGTGGCGCAAATTTCAAAGCAAACAGAGTTACAGAGAATGAAGAATCAGATAATTGCTATTTTTAGCAAGTCAATTAGGGTTTCCTAAAATCAAGGGCACAATACAGCAGTCAAGCACGAACAGCCTCCAGTCACAATCACCATGTTTCAGGCATTCAACACACAAAATTCGGAGACTTTCTGAACAGTTTCTATTTTTAGCAGGTTGCTAAAAATAGCAGGTACAAACAGGAATCAGGTATTGACAAAACAATCAGTTGAAATTCAGAGCAGGGCAAAAATCAGGCTTTCCAAGGTTAGAATTCAGTCGACAGCACAAGATTCAAAGAACTTTCTAAAAATAGAAAGACGGGGCAAGTTAGGGTTGATCAACTTAAATCTGGTAGAGGGCATGAGATTCACTAAAATGGATAAAATTTCAAGTCCGATATTGAAACTCGCTTTCAAGGCTGAACAGAGGCAGAAAAATGACTAAGTCTGGAAAACTTGAAGTTGCAAGGTCAAAATGCGCCCTTGAGGTTGAAGCCTGATGGAAAATATTAAAAGCACTTGAAATTGGAAGCTTGACTCTCCAAATGCGCCCATCTTAGTATTGTCAAATTGGAGGTACCATGTGCTAAATGCGCCTTGAGGGAGGATGGGTGAAATCCGCCTAAGTGTTAAAAGTGGAAGCTCATGGGTTTAGATGCGCCCCTTTTTGAGCAAGATTAGAAACCTTTACTAAGTGGCAAAATTGAAAGTTGCTAGTACCATATGCGCCCAGGCTAAAAACTTAAAGCACACTCTGAGATTTGCGCCCAAAGCCTAAACTGGAGGTTGATATATTGGTTGGCGCCTAAGTGTCGAAACATGATGCTCCACCCTTCATATGCGCCCAGCTCAAAGGGATGTGATGAAAAATTTCACTAAGTGTCGAAACTAAAAGCTCAGTCTATTGAATGCGCCCCTAATTGGAAGCTTACCCTCTTGTATGCGCCTGGAGAAGAAAGAGGTGGTTAAAGATGTAAGTGTTGAAATTAAAAGTTACCCCTCTCAAATGCGCCCCCAAGTGAAAGTTGCTCACCCTAAATGCGCCTTAGAGAAAACATGTTAGATTGAAAGCAGGGCATGCTATTTGCGCCCAAGGCCATGAGAGGAATGTGAAATCTTGTCTAAGGTAAACGAAGTGAAGGACCACCCTCTTGTATGCGCCCTTGCTAGCTGGTGGATAAGGGAATTCACTAAGTATAAAAAAAAAATGAAAGCTTCAGCACTCAAATGCGCCACTAGTGTTGAGCAAGAATATGCCTAAGTTAAAAACTGGAAGTACCATGTGGCATATGCGCCCAAGCAAGTGGAAAGGATAAAAAAACGTCTAAGTCTTGGAGAATGGAAGTAAGGGGGTCTAAATGCGCCCCTCTTAAGACTGAAAGCTTGAACCTTCAAATGCGCCTCAATATGACGGAGATTTGATAAAGTTTCTAAAGCGTCAAAACTGGAAGCTCTGAGGGTGATATGCGCCTAGTTAAAAAGAAGAGCTTGAAATCAACTAATTTAAGAAATCAAAAGCTTCCCCATTCATTTGCGCCCAAAGCCAAGGAACAAATTAGAAGCTGGATATGGAGAATGCACCTGAGATGATGAAAATGGATGTTGACCCATCCAAATGCGCCCAAGACCTTGAAAGATGTTGAGGCGTGAGAAATGAAGGTATCACCACGTATATGCGTTGCTGGATAAAATTGAGACTTCAACATGAAATTTGCACATTGAAACCTCCACCTATGTTTTGCGCCTGGGACAAAGAAGGAGAGTATTGATTTAAAAGTCGAAAAATTGAAGTATGATTTGCGCCTGGTGGCTTATAGCAAAATTTTCAAATTAAAAACTCACTCATTAATATATGCCCACCTTTGAAAAGAAAGATTGGATTTTAATGGGGCGTTTGAAGTGGGTATGGCTTGTGATTTAATTATCCTAAGGAGTGTATGCAAGGAAAAACGAAGTTAAGGGATTGATTGGCGCCTTAGTGAGAAATAAATAATAAACATTGAAGTAAAAGTTCCCCTTTCAAATTGCGCCCTTGAGAAATCAAAAGGAAATTTAATATTTGCCTAAGGCGTTTATAAAGAAATCAAGCAATATTTTTTGAAAATATTAAAAGGCGTTTAAGAAATAAATCAAGCTAAGGCGTTGGAAGACTCATCAATTTCTCCGGGCGATAATTTTTTTTAAATTTGCCTAAGATGGAGAAATAAATTAATTTAATTTAATTAATTATTTTCGGAACCACGGGACGCTGCTTTCCCCAAAATGTGACCCGCTTCGAAACGGGACGCCCCGGATCGGGATCGGTACTTGGCGCCCCCGCCGTCCGCCACCGCCACCAGCGCCGCGGAGACGGGAGACGCCTCCACGTCTCCAAGTTTCCTTGGAGACGCCTCCAGAAACTTGGAGACGTGGAGACGTCTCCAAGTCTCCTGGGGAGACGTCTAGGAGTTTCTCGGGAGACTGGGAAACGCCTAGCCGTCTCCCGTGTTGAGACGCGTCTATGGACGCATAAAACAAATTTTAACTTAAAATTTTAGTTTATTTTTATTTCCTTGTTGCCCTAAGTTGGCGTGGGCCCCACCCCTTCCTCTAAAACAACACAAAACAATGTTTTCATTAAGATTTGATCATTTCAATCACATTCAAAGACTGATTTTTTTTTGCAGCCAGCTGAAAAAGAAGAAAAACAGGGAAGAAGTCCGATTGAAGGGGTGAAAATAAAGATTGCAAGTGTGATAGGAGTGAGAAGGAGCAAGAAGAAGAGGAGGAAGAGGATTCTACTTCATTTTGGAGAGATTTTTCAAGCACAAGGTAGGGTTTTTGAAGTTTTTTTCAAATTTCTTGTTGTTTTTCAAGTTTTTGTTTTAAAATTTATTTTCTTAGTTTAAAGTTAAACTTGTTTTCTTTTTTTCTTATTCATCTCAAAGACTCAAATTCAGATTTGATGTTGAATCTTGAGAGCAAAATGATGAAGATGATTGAATCATTCATCATTTTGCCCTCAAGATTCAACATCAATTTTTTTATTTTAAAATTTTAATATTAAAGTTTAAACTTTAAAGTTAAAGTGTTAAACTGTTAAACTTAAAGTTAAAAGACTTAAAGTGTAAACAGCTTGCTTTTTTAATTTTTTTTCCTCAGATCCTTTCTATTTCTCAAATACTATTAGTTATTAGTTATTACTTATTTATATTGCTTATAGAGCTTGCTTTTTTTTCCTCATATCCTTTCTATTTCTCAAATCCTTTTTATTTTCTAATTTCTATTTGCAAACTGCAAAGTAAAATTTCAAATTTGTTAACTTATTTCAATTTTCATTGTTCAATGTTCATTGTTTCAATTTGTTAAAGTAGGCTGATTTTATTTTAATTTTGTGAATGCAGTGTCACTTTCACGATGAGCACCGAAGACATGAGTGGGGATGACATGGAAATTCACTCTCATAGTGAACATGATTCAGATTTTGAACCTGAGAATGAGGGGGAGGACCATGGGGCTGATCCTGCAGCCCAATCTAGTTCCTTGGCGAGTGCAGCAGCTAGTACAGGTTGCCCTTCAGAAACCTTGGCAGAGTTTGCTAGGGGTCATTTTGATCCAAAGTCTCCTCTGAAACAGTTTGCTACAAGAATACAAAGCACATCAAGTTCAGGTGGGGGAACAAGGAAGTGGAAGTGCAACATTTGTCATATGGAATGGTTTGGTAGCATGACTCGAGTGAATGCACACTTTCTTTTTTGGACAGGAAAAGGTGTGGAGCCTTGTAAGTTTTTGAAGGAGGCTAAAAATATAAAGTATAGAATGGAGTTTAACAAGCTTTGGGGCATTCCAGAGGACACAAATATTTCAGTCCCTACTACTTTGACTGGTAGGGCAGCCCTTCAGCAAATCCAGCATGCATCAGTGCCACATACTTTTCAGACGGGAGGAATGATGTTTGGAACTTCATCCACTTCCACTTCTAGTGTCGCTAGGGGGACAGCCACAGGGAAACGCAAGTTGCAGACATCACAAAGTAACCCCATAGCTAATATGTTTAATGTGCAGTTGAGAGATGAGATAGATGAATCCATTGGCAAGTTCTTTTTTGCCAATGGAATTCCATTTCATGTTACACGGTCTCCTTATTATAGGGAGATGATGGCTATGGTGGCTAAGGGAGGAACATCATATGTGCCACCAGGTGAGACAAAAATGAGGACCTCGATCTTGGATAAGTGCTATTCCAAGATCAATATTTTGATGGAGAAGATGAAGGCATGTTGGGTGGCATCTGGGTGCAGTATAGTTATGGATGGGTGGACGGACATTAGCCATCGTCCACTCATCAACATCATGGTCACATGTGCAGAGGGCCCATACTTCCTTAGAGCAGTTGATTGTACAGGGCATCGCAAAGATGCTGATTTTCAGTTTCATCTCCTCAGGGAGGCTATTGAGGAGGTTGGGCCACAAAATGTGGTCCAAGTAATCACAGATGCAGCCCATGTGTGTAAAGCAGCAGGGAAACTCATTGAGGCAGCCTATAGACATATTTGGTGGACCCCATGTTGTGTGCATGCCATGAACAATGCACTCAAGGACATGGGGAAGATTGATTGGATTAGAGGAGTGGTCACTGATGCGAGAGATGTGCAGATGTTTATCTGCAACCACCACACTTCCCATGCACTCTTCAGGACCTTCGCGAAGAAGGAGTTCTTGAAACCGGTGGAGACCCGATATGCATCATATTTCATTCTCTTGGAGAGAATGATTGAGTTGCAAGAGGCATTGCAAGTCATGGTTATGACTAATGAGTGGAATAGGTGGGCCGAGGCCAAGACAGCACAGGGGAGAAGGGTGAAGGAGATAGTGAAGAGTGATGTGTTTTGGACTGATGCGAAATACATTGTCTCCATCATTTCTCCAGTATTCCAGGTTATCAGATATGGGGATGGGGATGCACCTAACCTTGGAGAGGTGTATGAGTGCATTGACTCTATGCTTGACCAGATGAGGGCTGCTGTGCAAGTGAAGGACCCCTCTCTAGCATTCTACAATGAGCACATCCGGCCAATCATTCAGCGCAGATGGGACAAGTTGAACACTCCTTTGCATATGGCTGCCTTTGCCTTGAATCCTAAGTGGTACATGGCTAGACCAGGTAGAGTGACACCGATTCAGGATGATGAGGTGAAGGCAGGTTTCTTTAGGTGCATAGAGAAGATGTATGATTCTACAGATGCCAGCACAATTCGCACTGAGTGGACCAGTTTGCCACTCTTAGAGGCTATTCAGATGCAGCAAAGGTGGATATAGTTTCTATGGCACAGGAGGACCCACTTTTGTGGTGGAATTGTCATGGTTCGAAATCTTTGACCACCACTCTAGCTATTCGTCTGCTATCCCAGGTTTCCAGTTCTTCAGCTGCTGAGAGGAACTGGTCTACATATAGCTTCATCCACTCTCTTAAGAGGAACAGACTTACCTCTAAGAGAGCAGAGAAGCTTGTGGCTGTACACAGTGCTTTGCGTATCATGGACCGCAAGACAATTGTGTACAAGGAGAGTCCAGCGGCACGATGGGATGTGGAGCCAGAGGAGCCTTCACAGATTGATGAGGATGATCCTACCACTTCAGATGCAGGGCTGGTTGGTGTGAGCTTGAGGGATCTTGACCATGTGGAGTCCAGCAGTTCCAGTGATGGGGAGTTTGGAGATGATTAGAGGCCTCCATTCACTACATTTTGAGTTTCGACATTTTGGCATTTTGTCTTTTCAGTTTTCATTTTGTAATGCTACTTATTGTAATGAACTAATGATGAATCATGTAATCAATTAATCATCTTTATAGACTTTGTCATATCATCAATGTTATTCATATTTGGGCCTTTGGCGATATAATAGAAATCTCCAATTTGACAATTCAAATATCTTCGTATTTAGATTTAGTATTTCAAATTTTGCCATGTTATAAATTTACTAATTTCCTATAGTTTCATTTGAAATGTAATTCTTATACTGCTATACTATTATACATCTTTTCAAAACTAGTTTTTCAAGTACTATAAGTATATGTATAACTATATCAGCGCCACCCCCCCGCCACCCCCCCGCCGCCGTCCCCCCGCCGTCTCCCTGCCGTCCCCAAACTAAGGCCCTTTGTCCCCCCGTCTCTGAAACGCGTTTCCCCGTCCCCCCGTTTCCCCGTCCCCGGCCCGTGGAACACCGATTATTTTCCTAAGTTTAATATTAAATTCCCCCTTTCGATTTTGACCCATGAAATTGTGAAATTCGGATGATTTTAACAAGGGGAATTTATTTTGGAAGTCAATTACGGATGGAAAAATAAAATCACGCCTAGCCAAGTTTGACGATTGATATCGAATTTTTAATACGTTGAAGAAATAAATTAAAATGGCTTTTAAATTAAATTTTTAATAAATTAAAAGTGCCATTTTAAAAAGCGGTTGAGATAATTTCAAATCAGTGTAAAAATGATTTTCTCGGAATTACTGGAGGTAACTGGCAGTTGAAAGGGAATTTTAAATTTAAATCGAGGAAAGAATCTCCCCGAATAGCAAATTGTCATAACAATTGCCTGACGACTGGAATATTCCCTTTTAAATTTAGCAAACGCGTCAGTCATTATGAAGGGAATAAAAGGCATCTGCTAAAATTAGCACCAGTCTTTTGCTATAAAACTCTGAGGATTTTCATTCTCATCTCACAAGATTCGAAGTTGAAATTTATGCTGGTGAATTGAGTTGTGGGATTTAATTCGAGAGTTGCTGAAAGTGTGAGGTGCTAAGTTCGATTTTTGCAAGAGATTGAAGTTGTTGAAAGTTGATTTCTTGAAGTTGCTGAGATTCGGAGTTGCGAAGTTGCTACGATTCGAAATAAAGTTTGAAGGGTTTAGCATTTTTTTATTTCTTCACGTTGCTGAGGTAAGTACTCAAAGTTGCTGAGACTTTTTATTTTGCTGAAAGTTGAAATGTTTTCGAAGTTGAGAATTGAAAAGGCTGAAATCATTTATTTATGCTGGAGGATTGAAATTGTTGAAGCCTTCGAAGTTGCTGTTTTATAACTCTCGAAGTGCTGATTTGAGATTGCTTTTCAAAGTTGCTGATTTATAACTCTCGAAAAGTTGATTTTAATTGTTGAAGCTTGCTGATTTTAAATATTCAAAATTGTTGAAACTTAACACGTTTTCCGAAGTTGAAATTGTTGGAATTAATTTCTTACGAGGAGTTGAATATTTCTTTTGGCTGCAAGTTGTTGAGGGTTAAAGTTTAAATTATCGAGAAGTCAAAGTTGGCTGCTGAAGCTATTAACTTGTGTTTATTTTTGCAGCCAACTCCATTCGCCGGCCACCTCACGTGATTTTGTTTTAAAAGGTTGATGGAGTAATGTTCGCTTTTTGTCTTGCAGATGGCTAATGCTGCTGGAACTAGCAAGGCTAGAGCTAAAGCTACCAACAATGAGGTTGTCAAAGAGAACGCCTCCAGGCAGGCGATTATCAAGGGTCTAAAGAAGCCTTTTATCCCAGAATCCAAGATCGTGTCAAAGTTTAGGAACCTGACGGACACCAACCTCGGGTCTTTCAACCTCGAGGCCTTCACATGCAGAATGTATGGGCAGGGTGGAAATCTTCCTACAGAAACATCACGCAACATCGTCAAGAGTGGATTGTACGCAGCAGCAGGGTTCCAACCAGCAGTCCGTTGTCCCGAGTTGATCCTAGAGTGCGCCAACTTCTACAATTCCGAGGATCGGACTATCACCTCTCCGGATGGTATGATCATGGCCAATTTCGCTCCTGATGCAATTGGCGAGGCGTTTGGGATACTTGCTACGGATAATATGTTGTATAAATCCAAGGCTAAGGCTGACAAGATGTACGCCACAACCTTTGAGAAGTGCATGAAGAGAATAAACACCACGTGGATGCGAAAGCCAAAGCCTCCTGCTGCTAGGCTGCCTAAGCAGATAATCTCAGAGGAGCTGAAGCAAGAATACTGCGACATAATTATGCTACTCAGCAGAGTTAACGGTAGCCCGCAGTCGTTTGCGTTCGAGCCTTGGATGTTCTTCTACATCAGTGTAGTGCTCGAAGGAAAAGAGCAAGTAAACTGGGCAAAGATGATAAGTGATAATATCGATGAGCAGTTCAGGAACCTCAGGAGAACACAAACATTTTACATGAGCTCGTATGTTATTTACATGCTCGCTCGAATGACCAAGTATAGAGGGTTGGCGTATCAAGAACCAATTGGCTGCGGATATAATCAATTCAAAATTCACCAGTCCTGCAGACAATTGCATCTTACACACACTGGTGACTTTCAGAGAGTGAATGATGCTTTTACCATGTACATCACAAGAACCCTTCAGCAGAGGCTACAACAGAGGATATCCGAGGAGGCTCAGATGCTGATCGAAGAATATGGGTGTTGGTTCGTCCAATTCCCGAAATTTACCTAGCTGAGGCTTCCGGGTTACGATTCATATGTTTACAAATTGCCAAGGTATCCAACTAACAGAATGATATTACTTGAATTGTCCAGGCAATTGGTGGCCTATGACAAGATCATTAGAAGAAAGAAGGGAGGCTTGCACTTTCCCATTGTGTTGGGAAATTCACTCGAGGAATGCCCTACTCTACAGGCAACCAAAGAGGCCGAAGAGGAGCTGAAATTCTACAAGTTGACTCTTTATACCAACCGACAGGGTTTTGATCCTAAAGGTAAGATTGGAACAGTGCAAGGAGAGGAATACAAACACAAGGCTCACCTGGAAGATTTTTGGGCAAATGCCAGAAGTGAGGATGAAATTAGAAAAAGAATGTTTTCAAGGCTGCCTCTAAAGTTAATTAGGGAATGTGAGGTGATTCAAGTGCCAGATCAACTTGAGGAGGATACTAGAGTCACCCATCCGGATTATGAAGCAGTGAAGAACACACCGATGCCACCAGTAGATTGGGCCGAACCAGAGATTGCGGATTTAGACACTCTGTCTATTCCCGTCATGACCTTTACAAGGGCTTGGGTAGATGAGCGTGTTAACAGATTAAGGCGAAGGTCAGTTGCCCTCACATATGACCTCATGGGTGATAAAAGGCCGCCGGTGTTAGCGAAGAGGAAGAAGCAGCTCACACGAGGTCCAGAATCCAAAAGGGAACCCATTCAGTCGGAACCTCAGGGATCGGAAGACACGTCCTCAACTCAGTTAGTGACTCATTCTTCCAGTGTGCGCGAAGTTTCATTGTTTGCTGATCAAAGAGCTAAAAGAAATGAAGAGCCAGAGGTTGGGGAGGTTAACCAACCAATGCCAAGAAAGGTAGATACTCAGAGTGTCAATGATCCTCAAGGTGCGAATAAGCAAGATGAAGGGGAAGAAACGGATACGGACACCCACTTTGACTACTCCTTCGGAGATGAAGACGTTGGAGCTCACGGGGAGAGTGATCAGGACATTGAAATAATTGAGCCTCAGCCAAATATTGCTCGAGAAGAAGTCCGGGAAGTAGAAGCAACTGAAGAGCAACCCCTCATCATTTATGATATTCAGCGCAATTGGCTCTCACAGGCTATCAGAAGGGACCAAGATGATGATGCGGACCTGGCAGTTGAAATGGAAGAACTCCTAAACAGAACAAGCAAGTCGCCTAAGCGGAAGAGGGCAAGAAAATATACGAGGATGGAAACTAATGAGGCGGGGTCCCGCAGCCTTCATATTGCTGTCCCAAGGGAAGACCATGATTTGAGTGATGCAATGCCGGAGAACTACACGATCACCACAGTTGAGTTGGGACGTCCTTCCGGAGCACAAGTAGTGGAAGAAGCAGAAAGTTCATTTCAGGCGTTGAAGGATAGGCTGGTGAAGAAGGAAGGAAAGTACAAGAGATTGAAGAAAGAACACAAGGCGTTGGTTGAGTATGTGCAACATCTCGCACATCCTGTCACTCAAGGTAATCCAGCAGCAGAACTTCCACCAGAGTTGCCACGAGAGCCGATCAGCGGCCTTGAAGAAGTGAAGAGGGCTGTACGAGAAGGAGATAAGTGGATAAATGGTGTCCGTACTGAGGCTGAAAAGTTTATGGCGGATCTTGTCTCGGCATTTCAAAGTGCCTCTGGTATTCTTTCACGCCTGGACGATGTTGAGCAAGCTTGGGGAGACACCCACATTTTCCAGGATAAAACTATCCCTCGTCTTGCTGTTTTGATGCGTGTGCCCACGCAGACTTTGGTAAATGAAGGAGTAATCCAGGCAGGTGATAGGTATGATTTTCGTGGATGGCATTCAGCGGCGTTCACTGGGAAGAGTTTCTTTGACACTGCAGCTATGGAGTCCTCCAGGATCAGAAAGGCTATGAGGAATATTCACGAGAGTATCCTCAACACGTTGGAGGCAGTGTTCGCAAGGAGGCTTACTCATGAAGAGGTAGATGCAGATGGACTAAAGGCGAGGTTGCAGCCATTCTTTTCTGAGATGAGAACGTTTTCCCAGTTGGATTTTGAGAACATCTCCACGTTTTCAACAATCATTCAGAGCACGCAGGATTCTATCGAAACCTGGGGAAAATCTTGTGAAAAACATGAGCAAATGGTGGCCATCTTGGAGTATTAGCTGAATCTTACTCCATCAATTTCTGAGGAAGAGGTTGACGCAGTGCTGGCACGATTCATAGCGTACACGGTCAGAGAGAAGAGCAAAGGAATCCGGGTCATGGAGGAGAATCTTCTAGAAGGGTAGTGGGCATTAATTGCTCATAAGTGGTCAAAGGAGGAATCTGCTATTTTGGGAGCATTTATGACGCCACTCCTCCACCTTCTGGCGGTTTTTAGGGCAAAACTCGTCTAGGGCTGAGGTGGCTCAATCTGAGCCCTCCATTGTAATTCGATCTGGACCGTCGGTTGAGACTGGCCAGCTATATAAGGGGGAGTCCCCCTCATTTGTACTCTAGTAGTCATAGTCAGAATCAGAGAGTAGTGAGCAATTAGTGAAGCAGAATAGAGAGTAGAAATTTTGAGTTAGAATAGTTTTCATTTGCATTGTTGAAGAAGAAGGGGAATTCTCCCTTTGAGAATTTTGTAAGAGATTGTTACAAAAGCTATTCATAATAAAGCCTTTCATTGATGGTGGATTTAAACTTTGTTTTGAGTAGTTCGTGAGGTTTCTTCTTCCTTTGACTTTAACTAGGACTTAATCTCATGCTAGTAATTAGATATGGATGTTTATGTTTGATGTAAGTGGACTTCTTTTATCCATACCACTAACGTTCTTACTGATGGTAAGCTCGTCTTGCGTGGTCAACTGGAACATTTTACACTTAACTTCGATCAAGATTCATGCGTAATTATGCATCGTTGTGATGGTAGTTGCACTCTTGAATCGTGATTTGAACATCATTTTTATCCTTCGAAGATTGCACTTACTTTGTTGAAGTTGTCCCATAGGAGGCTAGGCAAGGTTTGTTCGAAGTTCATTCAAGTTGAGCATAACACCCATTTGCATTTAGATTAGAATTTAAAATTTTAGAAATCTCTGCAGCCATTCAAATTCCGCACAATCTTGATTAGTTTTAGGAAATTTGCACTCTAAAAGCCAAATCATTCGCATAAAAGTCCCCTTCCAAAAAGCATATATTGGTTGTTATTGCACGCATTCAGAACAATTACGTAAGTCCCCTCATAAGAACACAGCATATACACATCAACCAAACTGGGTCTATTCGCATTACAAGAACCTTAGAGTTGAAAGCGTGATCTCACTTGCAATCTTAGCACGCTGAATACTTTGTTCAAGAGAGAATAGAGTGTCCATTGGGAAACTTTGTTCTGTGTTGGTGCGGTCTCAAAAACCACGTCAACACGCCCATGCTATTGAGAGGATGCATGGGATTGAAAAGGAGGTAGAGACCACCCATTGTGGCAATTGGGTTGCGAGGCCCAACTAGGTCGCCTAGTCAATGGGGGTGATAGCGGAGTGGAACCTCTTTGAGGCTTGTGAGAGCGACACCAAGAGGACTTGAAGCAACCATGCCGCTGCTCCTAGCAAGGGAAATGGCACAAGTCAGCAAGGTAGGCAGAACCCTAGCCATAGAAGGGCAATTTCCCAATGGTCTAGATGGGTCTACACGTGCTACACCTCCAAAGCCACTTTATGAGCTTGAACTTGAATTTGCATGAGCATATCATAAATCACTACTGATTTTAAATGAACAACAAAATTATTATCCACATCAATATAAGAAAAAATAGCAGAATTTCTATCTTTCCCAATACAAACTAAAATTTCCACATGAAGTGGGAACCCAAACCTCATAGGAAATGAAGATACTATAATAGAATGTTTCTCAAACCAGATGGCAAACAATTATAAGAAGTTATGCAAAAATCTTGGTAGTCTATTCCTCTGCACTAGGTGATATTATTTTTGCCCTGTATTGCAAGCCATTTAGGTGGAGGTTGATAGAGAGTAGAACGGAATCATATAGTTTCCATTGCTAACGACCAAAGAGGAGGTTGGCAGATTAATAGAGCCATACTATTGGCTGGCAGATTGTCGAAGCCATGTGACGGAGGCCTGTGAGTGTTAGCTAGAGCCGAAAGGTTGGTTAATAGAGAGATCCATCCATGGCTGAGTTTTGCTGGATTTGACTAACAAATTGTTGGAGCCATGGGGAAAGCTTGGGTAGAACTTGCAGCCTTATTACAACCAAGAGGTAGAGGCAAAGCATAATTGGAGCCATGCTACAAGTGGCAGAGATTGTCAAAACTATGTGGAGTTGATTGCTTAATATAAGGTAGAACATCCCTTTGAGCATCCCATTTCAGTAGAAGTTGCATGTTGAGTAATTTAGATTGAAACAACAAATTTTGAACTGCTTCAAGTGGGGCAACATGTGCTATGTCAAAGGTATTTTCCTTCATTTCCCAAAGCTACAAGCTGGCTGCAGGTCATTAATCATTTTAGGATAGTCTACAAATATATGTAAGTCCTATTGAGGCATTATAAATGTTGAAAACTAAAGATCAGATTGAATGCACAGAAAATTAATTCAAAATCAGACACAATAACGCACCAGATACCCTGGGAAAACCCTCCTCTTGAGGGAGAAAAACCCAGCAACAAAGATCTCTCTTTTATATATAAATAATGAGAACAATTCGCTTTACAATGAGGCCAATCACAAGGCCAATATTCAGCATCTACACTAGATGCACAACAGATGATAATCTGCCCTCCCTTGATACCTAAATCTGCACTTACAGAAATTCGCAATCTGCTCTAAATTCGCAATCTGCTCTTGGATAAAATTCGCACTTGAATGAAGGAGAGAAAACGAACTTGCTTCATCGCCACACAAGGAGAGAAGTGATCTCTTATAAATACTTGGCTATAAGAGATCTCACAAGGTCGGCCTCAACACAATTTACAATTGAACAAGTCGGCCAAGATGAATATAATTTACAAAGAAAGGTCGGCCCAGAATAATAAATGCCTCTTCACAAGAGGTCGGCCTCAAAACATAACAACACATTAAATGACTTCTCATGTCGGCTATACAAGGTGAGGATGAACAATGACAATAAAGTAAATTGAATAGCCAATGGCTATAAATTCAATTTAAGACTTTCTCGAAAGAAGTGAGCTGGAAGGATCAACCGAAGCTGCAATAACATTAACACTCCCTCTCAGCTAGGGAGAGAACTTCCAGCTGAAGACAAATCATCTACCACCATTGCCTGCAATCAAGTGTAAAGAGAGATATATATCACCTCAATGTGATATCAACCATCACATGGTTAAGTACTAGTGTTCATCACTTGCGTGATGGTGTCACCTCAATGTGACTTTCACCATGGCTCTCCCAGAGGGTGAAACACAAGCACAGAAAGATCATCACGGACTCTCTCACGTGATGTTGTCATGGAGTCACACACATGACATCCACCATGACTCAGCTCAGAGGGTGGAAATGAGGGCTTTCACCTCAAGTTCTTCCGTCACAGAAGAAAGTGTAATAGTAAGTACAAGTGTTCATCACTTTGCGTGATGTTGTCACCTCAATGTGACTTTCACCATGGCTCTCCCAGAGGGTGAAACACAAGTACAACATATGTCATGGAGTCGCACACATGACATCCACCATGACTCTCTCAGAGGGTGGAAACAAGGGCTTTCACCTCAAATTCTTCCGGCCACGTAAGAAAATGCATTAACAAGGATTTCACCTCGAACTTCTCTCACAGAGAAGAACTCATTAAGCAAGGCTCACTGATACGAGACTCATACTCAGTCAAGGCTGGATTCTCCACCATACCAAGCTTGTCTCGAAAGTATACAAATTTTACCCTGGCGAGAGGCTTGGTGAGAATATCTGCCATCTGCTCATCAGTGCTAATGTACCTCAACTGTACAGCCTTCCGCAGTACCATATCTCTGATATAGTGGTACTTGATCTCAATATGCTTGGATCTGTCATGAAACACAGGATTGACAGAAGGCTTCACACAACTCTGATTATCACAATGAATAATGGTAGGCTCCATTGATTGTCCAAACAATCCCGCAAGGAGTTTACGAAGCCACACTGCTTCTCGAGTTGCCATGCAAGCTGCAATATACTCAGCCTTTGCTGTACTCAATGCTACAGAAGACTGCTTCCTGCCGCACCAGGAAATCATAGCAGAACCCAAACTGAAGCTACAGCCAGAGGTGCTCTTCCGATCTGTGACTCAACCTGCCCAATCAGAATCAGTGAAACCAAGTAACTCCAAGTCTGCATCTCAACCCATATCCAAATGTGCCACGCAAGTATCTCAGGATATGCTTAGCTGCATCTTCTTCAGGTTCAGCAGACTCCCTCTGAATCTTTAAGCACATGCATCAATCTTCCGACCTCTTCATCCAAGATTGCCTGCAACACTTTGACTTAGATAAAAGCTTTCCAACGCACACCTCTTGGTATTGTAGAGGTTCAGGATAGTCCTCCTCGGCCTCTTCCCAGATTACTCTATTCTGAATAGGTTTGCGGAGCTATCAATGACAAATCTAGAAGACAATCTTGAGCAATTATGATCTCTGCAACTGAAGGGATCCTCTAAGGGTTTAGCACCTAGCCTTTCAATGCAACAATCTTCACTTCTTCTCAGTGAGTTACAAGACTCCCTCTTGATCCTTGCTTCAGAGATTGCAAAGAAGACTTCTGGAAGTGAACTCCCTCTGGCCACCAACTCAGTCCCATGGCTGCTTGATCATTTCTTTGGTTGGCATGGCTTTCTCACAAGATGCCTCAAGTTTTTCCTCACTAAGCAATCTCTCATCACCTTCTTGTTCTTAGAACATTGAACTGCAAGCCTTTTAGAGAGAGATTACTAACTGTTTATAACTATCCAAAGAAATATCATACAAAGTTTACTATCACAGGTTACAGCATGAATACATAAGAATTTATGAACAAAATTAAAACATGGATTAATCAACCTATAAGAGAAATACATCAAGGAATCAAAATGAAGGGATAAGGAAACTTATCTTTATTGAATTCTGATATATCCTGCTTCCATCTTTTGCTCCTCTTGACAGTGCTAAACTTAGCATCAACAAAATACAGTCTGCACAACTATAGATTTCTTATCTGCAGTCAGCATGTTCAATATAGGACTAGCCTTCTCAAGGCACCATCGCAGTCCATGAACATGGAGAAAGATATCGATGTGATCATCATATCACAACGAAAATGCAGTTCTCTTTTTCATCTCAGAGTCACACTCAGAGATCTTCATAATTTGCATGGAAAACTCATAATGAATGAAAGGTGACTCCCAAAGGATCTCATCCAGGGATCACTTATTCAAAGAGAAAGACAACACGATCTTTACTACACACAAGATCAACAAATGATGTCAGATTTGCACAACTCAGCAGTCTGACTTTCAACAAAAAAAAATGAATTTAAGGAAACACAAAAGAATACTTATCTAGTAATTCGTCCAACATTGACGAATTGTACTTTTGTTGAGAGCCCATCCAGGATTGACATAATGCCTGATGTCGATAGATTGTAATATGTGCCTTCAATCTTTCTGGGACTCAGTCCAAACAACATCGTGTCCTAGCATCAATTGCTTCCACACGACCTGTTGCAGAAATATGACAATTTGAATCGATGATTCTGAAGGACAGCCCTGAATGCATTCCGCGATTGGATAAGATACACTGGCAATCATAATACAGATACACTGGAAATCATGAAACTGCTCTTGAAACATCTGGAAATCCTTTTAATTTACTCGTCCACTTCCCATGCGCCTGACAGATGGGGAATTCAGATTCCAAGAAGATTTCAATGAGCGAACGCCTTTCCTTAATGAAGGCTCTTGCACTAGACTCAACTATCTGCATATTACTTGTTAGATAACCAATAGATTTCATCGATCTCCAATATAAATACGCTACAGGCTTATCGAGATGATCTTGAAAGATACCAGTTGTAGAATACAAGATCGCGTATGCCCTCAATTCGTTCCTTTTGTAGCTTTAGATCCGCCTATATGCCATCAATACTCTGTTGCGACTTCAGGTAACCACCCTCATGATTAGCGCTTAGAGAGACGGAGATGAGGTAACCTGGAGATGATGTTGAGAAATTGCAATCGCGTTTCTCTAAGGGTGTCGTCGGAGTGATACACCGTTTGGAGAGTGGCGAGAGCCAAAGGCGATGCAGTCACGAGCCAATTTGAAATTACTCCAGGAAACGATCTCTATTCCTGATAGAATACGCCAGTCTGAAGTTTCTTCATATTGATGTGCGCTGACTTCGGCTGAGATGCGCGACACACTTGAAACCCATCGATCTTCAAGGGAAATATGCATTGAAGGGACTTTTGACCCGAGTAAGCATTTTCAGAGAATAAATCCAACAAATATCGGCGACATCACTTAGAGCTTTTGTTCAAGCCTCTCAACAATCAACCAAATGATCACTAAATAGTGGCATCACTAACAATGCTCATTCTTCAAGGATTATGGATG